>JABUQX010056879.1:30000-32500 GCA_015478945.1 Trachelipus rathkii
AATAAGGATCCCTTAATGGAAAAAAACACAAAAAAAACGTCCTTTTAATTCAAGAAAAATAAAAGAATACTTTTTAATGAAAATCAAACAGCTTGGAATAATGCTCGTATTTGATTTTGGAAAATGTATTTGAGGATGGAAAAACTATTCCGTGAACTTTCGGACATATTTGATCTTAATTTAGTAGGGTACAACTCTGCAGTTAAAAATGACATTTCTGCTGCTACACTCGTAGAACGAATAGAAATTAATGAATTATTATTATTTTTTTTTTACAAAAACACCACCGCTCACGAGCAGAGCCTTATATTATTATTATTATTATTATTATTATTATTATTATTATTATTATTATTATTATTATTATTATTATTATTATTATTATTATTATTATTATTATTATTATTATTATTATTATTATTATTATTACTATTATTATTATTTTCTAAGGTAATTTCAAATATCTTAAAATCTGCGTGAATTGAAATGTAGCTTAAGGCTCTCTCCACTGTTGAATCTTTAATTGTTTAAAGTTTTTCAAATTTTTGGCGAGCAGTAGATCATCTTTTTGTTCTTTTCAACATCTATTTTAGTAATATTTTGACAGCTACGTACTTATTGATTTACGTTTTCTTTTCTTGCCAAATCAATTTCTTGAGTTTAACTTTAGAATTAAAATATTTAAAAGAAAAATAAGAAACGTGCACCTCACGGGCATTTCCCTATTAGAGGAGAGTAGCTTTCTAGGTATTTGCTTTCAAAGACTAGCATGAGGGATCGAACAATCCAAAGACCCGCATGGGGGATCTAATTCATCTCTCAGAGATACCCACATATTGATTCAAACAATCCAAAGACCCCAGGAGAGAGATCAAATACTCCAAAGACCCACATGAGGAATCAAACACTCCAAACACCAGCATGAGGGATCAAATACTCAAAGAGACACGCATGAGGAATCAAACACTCCAAAGACCAGCATGAGGGATCAAATACTCCAAATACCCGCATGAGGGATCGATCACTCCAAAGATCACCATAAAGGATCGAGCACTCTAAAGATCCGCATGAGGGATCGATCACTCCAAAGATCCGCATAAAGGATAGAACACTCTAAAGACCCGCATAAGGGCTCGAACACTCTAAAGACCCATATGAGGGATCGAACACTTTAAATACCCGCATAAGGGAATTCGACACCTCCCATAGGATCCCCGCCATAAGGGATTCGAACCGCTTTAAGACCCGCAGAGGATCGAACATTCCAAGAACCCCTATAGGGATTGAACACTTTCCAAAGACCCGGCATATGAGGGACGATACACTCCAATCACGTTATCTATTCCGCTATCGAGTGGATCGAAAACATGTTCATAAAGACAGCAATTGAGGAATAAACATCTCCAGAATCACAAACCAATCATAGAGACAAAATATCTCCAAATACATCTGCAATAGACGGAATCACTCAAATCCGCAAAAAAAGGATCGAACACTTCTAAGGATCCGCAATTGAGGATCTGAACACTTCAAAGACTCCGCATAAGCGGAAACACTCCAAGACCCGCTAAGGGATCGAACACTTTAAATGCCCGCATTAAAGGGATCGAAACAGATAACTTTAAAAAGACCCGCATAAGGGATCGAACACTTTAAAGACCCGCATGAGGGATCGATCACTCTTTCAGATCGATCTTCTTTCTGAGCCACAATAGAGGCAATTCTTTATCTTTAATTTTCAAAATTCTAAACTTACTTTAGTAGAATCACTGCTTGTCTTCTTGAGAAATATTAATTTTTCAGACTTTTTTCATGTTTTGTTTTTCTGTCGATTGTCTAAAGAGGGAATTCCTCTCTGATACTTTCATAAAAATTTAACTTTAAGAAAACTTATAGAAATTATATTATTCTAATGTGTTAATGTATAGTAGTGAGACTATGGTCTGAAATAAGAGGTATAGATCTAAAGAACAATGTGTTCAGATGGACAATCGTAGGGGTGTGTTAGGTGTATGAAGAATTGATAAAATGAGGAATGAACGTATTAGAGAGTTTTGTGTTGTGAAGAGGGGTAAAATGAGAGAAGCAAGTGAATAGTAGTTTGAGATGGTTTGGTCATTGTGGAATAGAGGATGATAGTGGTGGTTAGCGGAAATGAATATGTGCTGATTGCTGGGATCGACCGAACTGGGAGACGAAGAAAAAGTGATTGATTCAGTAAAAGGAATGTCGGAGGAGAGAAAATGTGATGGCAGAAGAAGTGCTAATAATATTGAAGTGAATTTGGCCGGGGTTTTGTGAGAGGTAGGTTTGTGGCCTCAGCTGTGCCATTAGGGATAATCCGCTAATTGACTGAAATGACATATGTAGGGCCTTCCGCGTGGTCCCGTGAAGCTCTTAATAAGGATTATTTTCGCTAACTGCGAAGCAGTTCTCACTAAAGGTAAAGGGGGGGCGGTAGGCTGAACTTTCTTTTTTCGACTTGCGTATATTCTTCTAG
>JABUQX010056880.1:0-37500 GCA_015478945.1 Trachelipus rathkii
CTGTGAAATCTCCAATTTCCCCAGTGAAAGATGGCCACTACCCCATTTCCCCGGTCGTAGATTCATCTCTAAGGATTTCATCCCAGATAAACGAAAACAGGACCCTTACTTAAACCGGCCCCGATAATCTGTTCACTGGTCTAGAGAACTCTACACAACCCGAGTTACCGAAGTCACAAGGATGAAGGGGCGTAACAAGCTTTATACACAACAGCCCGACAGAGTGACAACAACGGAGTACTTACAGCGAAGACTCTGTCCTAGACCTCACCTGTCGACTTGGATTTGAAACACCACAGTACCGTGGAGGGAAAACTTGGTTATTTGCCTCACTGGTTACTAGTTGTATCAATTGTTTGTGTATACTTTGTATATTCCTAGATTTAAGAGAAAAATTCTTTTAGTTTGTAGAATGAATTCTTCTTATTCTGTTAGTCTAAGAAGGATACTTTTAAATTTAAGCATAGGATGAAAGTACATATTTCGCTTCGCGTCTGTCTAGAATTTTTATTTATTTAATTTTCATTTAGTTAAGAAACACTTAGTGGATTAGGAAAAAACTATATTAGACTGGATTAGTAGACGATTCGTCATAAATATTTGCAGAAACACTACGCCTGGATCATGACAGTAAAGTTATAGAAGAGATTACCGCTCGCTGAGGATTACATGACAAGCTAATTACAGTGAACAAAAGAATTTTTAATCGCTTAGAATTCCTAGATTGTAGTGTCTCATAGATCTTAGGAGATGGAGAGTTTAATTCAATAATAGTTTTTATTACTCATTTTTTTTTATATAAAAGAAACTCTTTTAAAGAATACGGTGTTTCCTCTCGAGAAATAAGGGGGGACAGGCAATTTTTAATAATGAACCAAAAATAAAAATTTAATTAACATATGAAAACACCAAAAAAAATCTTTTCTAAGAAAACATAAAAAAATTAAGTAATGAGCTAAGATAAGTAAAGTAATGATAAAATAAATTAGTAATTAGAGCAAGCCAAGTACTAAATAAGTATATACGTTGAGTTTGAAAAACTCTTACATTTAGATTTTTATTCTACTAACTCGATTATAATTATAAGTGTTGAAGAACCAGTAGTAGTTTAGGTAGTTTAGGTAATAAAACGGCGAACGCTTTAACTACAGATTAAATTTTTAAAACAGTTATTAAAACATATTAGTGTGTGCGACCTATATATTCATTCAAACGTAAGATTAAGAAAAAGTATAGTTTTTATAAAATTAAAATTATTTTTTGATACATAAAAGAATTCGTACATTCTTCCTGGAATGTAACAGCTCAGTTGCTATGTTGTTATCTGTGTTATTGACTGGCCAAAGGCAATCTCATAAATGAAAAAGAAGAAACAAAGATCTACTGTTTACGTTCTATTATGCGTAACGGGAGAGCTTAACTTCATAGAAGGATAACCTCGTATCTAGTTATCTCCTAGATATGTCCCCAGAATTAAAGATAACGAATCATCAAAGACGACTAAAATAGTAAAAAGAACTTTAAAGAAATTCCTTTTTTGCCATCATTCGACGCATGTTTCTAAATTTGTCCACAAATCAATGTCTACCAAATTTGGATTTCAGAAAGTCTTCAGTCTCTTCGTAATAAATGTGCTAGCTTCCCAGAAAATTGAAACGGAAGTAACAGTGAACTGCCTTTAGAGATCTCAGCCCGATGCAAAAAAGAAACGAGCCGCTTCGAGTTCCGGAGGAGAGTTTCTTTTAAGTTTGTTTTTTGTAACGAGCTCACCGCAAACATGGTGAAACTATCTTGAAGAAGATCAGACATCTTAAAGGTAATGTCGCACTTCTTGCAAATTATTGATTAGGTGACAGTAAAGCAACAGTTGAAATTGCGAATAGTCGTACATATTGATTTTTCAGCGGAATTTAGTACAAAAGTTTAATAGAATTCCAAAGTTGAGCATTTAACTTCTAGCCGCCATATTGCAAATACCGTGTTGGCTGCAGCATTAGGTCGTTATTAAATTTAATTGAACAAAACGGTAACTAATATACATCAAATCCACCAGTTGGTGATAAACTCGCTTCAATTTGCCAAAAATTCAATCAAGAACTCTGAACTTTTTTCGCCCATCTTCTTATTGCCTTTTGTACTAGAAATGAACAAAGAGACTAAACTACACACAGTCATTCCCTAGAAACAAAAACATATGCAAACCGTTTTTAAACCTACTCTTGGACGTATCCAATCCTGCAGCTACCCCTACGAAACTATAACATTTAATTCCTTTTCATCTCAATAGACGAAATTTGTTTCATATACCTAATACCTTTTCCTACCACCTTCCTGTTAAACAAATCACGTAAAGTTTAGAGTCATCGTCAACGACCCAAAAACAATTACTCTCTTTGTAAATTACGGTAATCGGAAATACACTTTACCTCAAAGAATCAGCAGCATGATCTTTGTAGACATGTTAGGCCAACTAGCAGTTATGCCGCGCCAATCAAATGTTTGCACACCATTGATTTATTTTTGTTAATTGTTTTTAATCTTGAATTTCACTAATGATTTTTCACACTGCCCTATTGCAGAATATAAGTCTATAGAACCTTATACTGTCGCTTTAGGACACTTCACTCTTATTTCTTTTTCAGAAAAAACTAGGGCTTCCATCGCATTGTGAGAAACCCAATTCTATCCAGCATGTCTATGCATATGATCTTACTATTCCTCACAGGATGTGCCTTCATTCTCCTCTAAGTTTCCACGTTTAAGAACGGCCTAATTCACTTTGAAAAGAACATTACCGCTTTCTTTCCTTATTTCTTATTCTGATCACGTTTTATTCAAACTTCTTATCTCACGTTGCTTTACCTAATTTCTTCTGTTTTTGTTCCCCTAAGTTTCATGGAACCTTCAAAAGAATTCCATTAGGAATCAAAGTAGCATCAAATTAAATCAACAATGCACCCCTTTTAACACCGTATTTTCCCAAATAAAATTCATTCCATATATTGGAGGAGGAACTTCTGGAACTTCTGGCACGATCTTTTTCCTCATAGTTCTTGTCATTGCGTATTTCGTTTGGACCAAAAGAGTATCTCTTTGTAGGAAATGCATTCAAGAGGCGTCAAATACTCCAACAATTCAAACTGAAGCATCCCATATCAGGCCGATCCGCTAACATCTAATGTACGTATCCAACTAGCACCGAGACTGCTCCCATTTAAATAAACCTGGTTCAGATAAGAATCTCGCACCGCCAGCTCCCACCAACTCTCTGTCCAACGATTTGTCTTTTACTTCCAAGACTCCTATGACATCTTCCTAACCTCGCATGCTTTATTCCTCTGAAATCAAGCGACTTTGTTACTGAATTGAAAAAATCAATCTTAAGTATGATTCTCCCGGGAGGGGACCATTTGGTAGTACGATCATAGTACCACGTTTTTATTCGAAATATATTTTCCATCCTTTTAATTAGATTCCATCATTTTAAATTAGATTCAAAACTACGTTCATAAACGTTTTATTTGAAATCAAATCGATAAAATAAGTCGCTTAGAAACAAACATTTTCCCGCCCGTACTGCCCGTAAATGCGACGCATAAGAATTCCTGTATGGCCTTGTAATGCCTGCAGTGGCGGGTTGACTCATTGTAAGCCTGCAAAGGCGCCTCAGTTGCTTCTTGCTCGAGTAAACTGTAAGAGATCAATTGATACAGTGACCGCCTGTGTGAGAGATATGGGTGTATTAACCGCTCTCTACTAATTCAATATGAAGATAATATGAGTAGTATATAACTATGATATATTATATAATATAATACTATACTATAGTAATATAAGGCTATATATATAATAGTACTATATATATAATATATATATATATATATATATATTATAGTATATATAATTATACTATATATATATAAATAGTATAAATAATAACTTCCTTGTGTGCTTGTTCCAGTTTACCTGGCTTGAAAAATAATAAATTATGGTGAATCATAATTATACATCACTCACGCCATATATATAGATTATAATATTATATATATATTATAATTATATAATTATATATATATATATATATAATAATATAACTATTATTATATATATATACTATATATAATATACTTAGTATTCCCCTTGTGTGGTTGTTCCAGTTTAACCCTGGCCATTTGAAAATAACTAAAGTTATGGTGAATCATTCTTTAACCATCACTAGCCCATATATATGACATATATAATATATAATATAGCTAATATAGTACATATTATATACTATATATAATATAATATACTATTATTATATATATATATATATATTACTATAATATATAATAATAATAAAGTATATTATATATAATAGTTATCATATATACATATATCAGATATATTAAATGCCGCAAAGAATATAGTTGTTAATATTTATGATTAATTTAGGTTTCCAGCGTAATTTTTTAAGTATTGGTAATCCTACCAGAACATGTAAAACGCTTTACTTAAGTGACAGAAATCATTTCGCAGCTGCAGCGAAGCTTAAACACGTTGGTAATCTATGGCTATTTGTTTAAAAATGACCTTTACGAGGTGTTTTAGAATGAGTTTTTATCTGGAGTTTTTATATGGATTTTGTGTTCTTTAAAAAGTCCCGCTAATGGGGCGAAATAAAAAGTTGCTAGAAGATTTACTTCAATGCCCTTCTAGCCATAAGTAGTAATAAGAAGGTTCAACGAAATATTACTAATATATATATAATATATATTATGATATATATATATATATATTATTATATATATATATATATATATAATATATATAATTATTATAATATATAATATACCCTATAGTATAATATATATATATATATATATATATATATATTATATATAATATATAAATGCTCAGCATCCCGAAAAGGCAGGCCATGTAACTAAAAACTATAACAGGTACGACGAAAATAAATACCATTTTATTAAATTAAAAAGAAATAAAAAGTAATACAACGCTTTTACAAAATTTCAAAGCATTAAAAAATATGTTGAAATATAATTATGCTGCATCTGTCAAGTTTTAAGCTTTGCAGCTGCGTTGCTGAATGGTGAAAAATGAGAGGATATGCTTCTGCAAGTAAATAAATATCTTTAACAACAAAAACTTCTGACATATCATTGAATACGTGAATGCATAGTTGCATAACATGTGAATAAACATGACAATCTATAGCAAGCTCACTCTCCTTAATTACCTAGCCTACGGCATGTTTGGTCCATTATCCGTATCACTAAATGAATTCTATTTTTTGAAATATTGAAAAATGTCAAAGGCCTTATAGGATCTGGACAAATGACAAAGATTTTTCGCCATATTGGCTACAAAATTTGGCATATTTTTTATTTTTTTGGAAAATCAAAGTTTTCTAAAATTGAGTCGCACATTTTTAGAATTTGGAAACTCAACTTTCCTTATGTTGACCGTAAATTTTATTGGTTTATATAAAGGAGAGCTGCAATATTCGGCCCGAATAGTTCGGCAAAAAAGCCGAATACCGATATTCGGCCATTTTGCCGAAATAGGCCGAATACCGAATACCTACCGAATATTCGGCACATCCTTATTATTATATTAGTATATATATATATAATATATTAACGTATATATATATAATAATATATATAATTACTTACCTAATATATTATAACCATTATAATTACTAAACTAATATAATATACTAGTAATAACTTTATATAATATATTATATATATATATATATTTATATATATTATCTATAAGTATATTAACTATAATTAGTAGATATTATATATATCATATAATATATATATAGATAATATATATATATATATATATAATATATATATAATTATCGTCAAAGAAAGATTTTTTTTGAAATGAGTTGAAAATTTAACCGAAGTTGAACTTCACAAGAATTTAGAAAAGCGAGACAAATTTTTTTTTATCATTCGTTTATTTTTTCCAAACACTCGAGTTGAGACACAGGCCCTGCAACGGAAGTTTTCCCCTATTTGAGTTATGTTAAATAATTTAAAACATTTTCAAACAGTATATTCGGTTCAGTATCCCGATGAGATACGTTTTAATTAATTAAGAAAAGTTGCATTATAATTGCAACGCGAGGAAAATCGACGCCTTATATATTAACTTTTTATACGCGTTATAATAATATATATATTAATATGTTATTATATATAATATATTATATATATAATATATAATATATATATATTACTATATATAATATATTAATTACTATAAATATAAGTATTTACTATGTAGTAGTATCTCATAAATATACTATATATATATATATATATATATATATAATGATATATATAGGGAAAGATGTATTTCATTAAAGACAAAAAATTTCTTCATACTTATTATTCCTATCTTCAAAAACTACCAATAGCTACAGGGAAAAAGGAAATAACTTTTTGCGAATCCTGGGTAAAAGCACATTAATTTAGAATAAAAGAAAATGTAAAAAAAAAAAAAAAAAAAAAAAAAAAAAAAAAAAAAAAAAAAATCTTAAAAAGTCCACAATATTAAAATTTTTTTTTTTTTTTTTTTTACTAAAGAATACCCCAAGGAGTCGGGGTCGATGAGCACGGAGTCGGGGGTCTCTCGGCTTCCGGGGAACTACGGGGGTAGGACTAAATATCCCCCCTCCGGGGAGGTCTCCGGAACCCCCGCTCTTTGGTATTTCAGGGTGTCGCGGGGGTTCCTGCCCCTTCACCTACGGGGTATGGAAAAACGTCCCCCCCTGTGTTCCCCGTCGCCTCGAGCCCCCTACATTGCCGTGTCATACCTTACAAATAATATATATATATATATATATATATTACTATATATATATACTATAGTAAATATACTATCATATAAAATATAACCATATATATATAATATATATATATAATATATATATATAATATACTAGTATATATATATATAATATATATATAATATATATACTTCAACACTATATATACAATAATATGATTATATACTACTAATATAATATATATATACTATATACTATGTCCCCTGCTCCTAAAAAAAAAATAGCCAATATTTATTTTATTTAATTTATTATTATTTTTTTTTTTTTTTAGCAGTTGTCACCACCACTCGATTTACAAGGATTCCCAAAAATGTATTTCCTTTTGCTGTAGCTATTGTATTTTTGAGATTTTTTTTTTTTTTTTTTTTTTTTTAAACATTTTCGCACTAAAAATTGGAACAGCAATGTATTCCTTTTCCCTTTTTCCCTGTAGCTATGTGTAGGTTTTAAAGTAAATGTGTTGTTAAAAAATAATATTTTGCTGTTAATGAAATACATATAAGCCTATATATATATATAGTATATATATACTTATATATTAATGATTATATATATATATTATATATATATATATATACTATAATATATACTACATAATATATATATATATATATACATTATAATATTATAATATATATATATATATATATATATATATATAGTATATATAATATATATAATTGTTTTATATACTACTTATATATATATAACTATATAATAATAAATAATAATACGAATTATAATATATATATGAGTAATACAAGATAAAATTTTGAACAAAATAAATTAAAAACAAACAATATAAATAGGAAAAGAAAGTGGTCGTTGCACAAACATGCAACGAAGGCAGGGGCCGCCTCTGCCTCTTACAGTCCCACAGTTATCACACAGAGCATACATACATATAGATTAATTAGTAGCTTACCTAATTAAAAGCTAGTCAACTCTAATTTACATTTAATTACTTGAAATAAATTTTCTTGCCAAATTACATAACCAAAAACATACTAAAATGGATTTTGAGAGGTAATTTGCAATAAAATTTATTTCAAGTAATTAAATGATATACAATTTTGCAATGTGGTGGTGCCCATTTGGTGATCAAATCTTTCTCTATCCTGAAGCAACTTGTCCACGATAGGAAGAAACAAAAAGCGGATCGCTTTAAATACTCTGTGAACAAGTAGGTCTAGTCCATTGTTATTGGTATCTACAAATATGAAGGCTAAAGACCGTGGTTAATCTTCTGGAAGATTTAATAGGCGATGTTCGAAACACGTGTTATATTTGAAATAAAGTGAAAACGTATCAGTGCATGAATAAATTTAACAATTTTAAAAACTATTTAAAAATAAAAAATAAAAAGAAAAACACCCACGTCGCGAATACACCAACTTGTTAGTTAATATGTTGTTAGTACGAGATATAGGTGGTTTTTGCCTACAGTGAGTCTCATTAGTGCTAGGCTAGGCCAGGAGGCCTAGGCCTCCAAAAAAATAAAAAACATGTATGATCCTCATATTAAAGAACAAGAGGAATTGGAAATAACAGAAATTCCCTGGACGGAGGTAAGCAATAGGAAAAGGCCTTTAAATAAAGAGGCAGATACCCAAAATGACACCATCTCCAAGAAAATGGTAATGGAAAAAAAAATTGAAAGAAATTCTTTAGCCAATCTTAATGAAAACCTCAACTCCAGAATTGATTCCAATTTCAATAGGCCCAATAGTAAGAAAAGTGTAGTAGTAATTATAAAATCAACAGAAGAAAAAGCTATTTTCACAAAACCCAGAGATACATCAAAACTACTAAATGAATCGCCACTTGGGAAATATATTGTGGAAAATTCAGTAGCCATATTGGGAAGAGGAGTCGGATGTAAAATGGAAATTGTTGATTTTAAAAAACTGACTGTAGAGTTAACAGAGATTACTGATATAATATACACAGTTTATATATATATATATATTATATATATATATACTATATATATATATATATATATATTATATATATATAATATATATATATATATATATATATAATATAGCGTCAGGGCGGGGTGACCGGGCCCGCCTCCTTAGGAGGGGTGATTCGGTCACTCTAAATAAAATAAAAATATTCAAATTTTTTTTTTTTTTTTTCGCTCATTTTAATAGCCACGCGGTAGTACTAGAGTTTTATTTAGATCATCTATAATTCTAGAAAGTTTTTAAAAAATGTTACAAATTAGGGTACAAAATGCCCTACAATAGAATTTCATTCGCTGAAATGTTGAGTTTTTTTTTTAAAACTTCGTTTTTCACATCAAAAATTATGGATGGATTTTAATTTTTTTTTCCAGTTTCCAGGATTGAGTAAATTTAGCTTTAAACTGGCAAAGTTAATTTTTGATGTCCAAACAGTATTAGTGGCAAAATTACGGGGCCTAACTTGGTCCGATTTCACCCCCGCCGTAAAATTGATGATGGGCTGAAGCAGACCACTTATTCGTTTTTTTCCGTATTTTACATATTATTGCATTTTTTTATTACGTATAATTAATTTAAATATAATAAAAAGTTTACAAAATAATTAAGTGAAAATTAAAATACAAAAAAATGAAATTTATATAAAAAAAAAGAATTCACAAAAAAAGTGTCAATTTTTGAGCGGAGAGGGGTGAATCGGACCACCTTATTTATTTATTCTTATTTTATTATCATTATTTTATTTATTAGCTTATTAGACATTTTAATATGAAAAATAAATTATTATAATTAAGTAAAAATTAAAATATAAAATTGAATTTATACGTAAAAGAGGAATTTCAACAGATGGTACGATTCACCCCTGCAAAGGTGGGTCCGATTCACCCCTCTACGGTTCCAGAGCGCTGATAGGAAGCTTAATTAAAACTTTAAATAAAACTTTTATTATTAGATTACATTATATTTTTTTTGTGTGCTTATTACCGACTATTTTTTTTTTGAAAATTTCAGAAAAAAAAAATTCAAAAAGTTGCATAGGGAAAAGTCGGGAGACGAAGTTATACCTAAAGTGGTCCAAGTCACCCGCCCGGACGCTATATATATATATATATATATATATATATATATATAATATATATATATATATATACTTTATATAATATATATATAGCTATATATATATATATATATATATCAATACTATATATATATATATATATATATATATATATATATATATATAATAAATATATTATTATATATATACTACTACTGGGGATATACTTTCCTATCTTACTGATTATGGTTTTTGCGCCCTTAGGAACTACGGGGAGACTTGCGTCGGATGGCGCTTGACATATCCAAAGCATTTGACCGGGTATGGCAACCGGCGTCACGGCTCTCCAAGCTCCCTTCCTTCTGGGTTTTCCATCCTTCACTTTGCTTATCTAATGTCTAGTTTTCTTCTCAAATCGCTCATGTCGCTGTTGTTGACGGGGTGACTTCTTCTTCTTTTTATCTGTTAATTGTGGTGTTCCTCAGGGTTCTGTCTTATCTCCTACTTTATTCTTACTTTTTCATTAATGAATCTTCTCACCTGCACATCTAACTCTATCCACTCGTAATGCCGATTGACTCGCCCTTCATTCTTCAACCATTTCAATTTTTGCTCCCTCTTTTACTTCTAGAATTGCCTCTCGTCTTAATTTTCCGATTCTTTTATTCTCAGCTGATCTGGATAGGATTTCCGGGTGGGGTCGTCTCAACCTTTTGTAAAATTTGAAATCTTTAAAAACTCAACTTCTTACATCTCCCTCTCTAAACACCTTCCAACTTTCCTATCCTCTTCGAACGGTTCCTCTCGTCCTCTCCTGTTGAAATATACACATCCTTGCCTTAACATATAACAAAAAAATGTCTTGGAAACCTCACATCACCAAGGTTGCTAGGCGCGGCCCTCAAAGAAACTGGGAGTTCTGTTTAGACTGCGAGACTTTTTCCTCTTCTCAGTTTGCTTCAGCTATACAGGGCCTCATCCGCCCTTGTTGGAGTACTGCTCTCATATCTGGGGGGGCTCCTGGATTTCACCCGGCTTTTGGGACGGGTCGAGTTCAGAAGGCCAAAAGACTTTAAACTGTTCCCGTAACTTTTCACTTTCACTTGACCCTCTATCTTATCGGCGGCGGAATGTTGGTGCTTTATCTCTCTTTCTATAAGGTACCGCAGCGGCAAGGTGCTCTAGGGAAACTTGTCATCCGCTCGTACCTCCACCTTTTTACGACGTCCTCCAGTAGACAAGGTGCTGTGTCTGCGCATGAATTTTTGTGTGGATATTGGCAACTCAAGGCTAGTATGTTGCATGGTGTGACTTCTTCTTTCTGCCAGCTTCTGTTTCTGTGGAATTCTCTTTTCCATCTTCTGTGTTTTCCTGCTGCAAATTTTATCTCCCGCACTTAAAGCCTGCGCCTCTAGTGCTCATATGGCGTATTTGGCGTTAGTTGTGTACTTCTGAGGGCGTGCAACACCCCCCTCCTGAATAGGGCTTCGCCCGTGAGTGGTGGTGACAACTGTAACCAAAAAAAAAAACAAAAAAAAAATAATTATTATAAATATATAATATTATAATATAATATATATATATATATATTATATATATATATATATATTATAATATATATCATATATATATTATATATATATAATATATATATCAGGGATGGGAGTCGGAGTCTGGAGTTGAGCGTCTTTCAAGGGGTAACGGAGGTCAGAGTTGGGAGTTCGATTTCCCAAAAAGTCGGAAGTCAGAAGGTCGCGGAGTCGATTTAAAAAAAATGACTCCTATCGACTCCCAAAACAATGTTTGGCATAAACTTTTTCACACCCAAAATTTGGAAAAACTTAAGGTAATAGTTGATTGTTTAACAGATTCTGATACGAAATATCGAATATTTTTTCTCGGATAATCAGTATTTTTTTTTATATTTTTAGGCCCCATGTTAAAGTACTAGAACAGTGTTGCCAAACCTCTCTCATATATAAATTTAACAACTTTGACTGACCATGTCGCCATCCATAAGCTGCGATCGTGATATTTTATTTGCGGCATCCGTCGCAACCATATTTAGTGCGACACAGTGAACTTCGTTTTGAGGCCTCGTTGCACAAATCTGTGAGACAATACATGCAATTATATATGCTCAAAAGATAGCGTGGCCGCTAAGGAAACTTTTGGTATAAGTCTTGTGCCCGTCGGTGTTACGGTTCTAGTTTTACGTTTCATATGAAAATGGGAAATATATCATATATATATATATATCTAATATAATATATACTAATATTATCATATATATATATTATGTATATAGTATATATAGTATATATTATACTATTATATAATCTATAGCATATGAAATCCATGTACCGGCACGTGGAGCCTATTAGGTGGTGGTACACTTTTTTTTATTTATTATTTTTAATATTTGATTATTATTTTATTATTTTATCTCTGAAATATTTATAATTTTGCGTATTTTAGCTCTGAAATATAAAAAAACATTAGGAAATAGATGTCACACATGTATGTGCGACAGGGTCTGTCGCACACATGTGTGCGACATGTCGCACACATGTGTGAGACATGGACCAATGTCGCACATATATGTGTGACACGGCTGCTGGTGAAATTTATAAAAAAAAAAAACAATAAAAATTAAATATCTCGGTAAATACTTTGTACCTTTACGAATTTCAGCTACCATATGATTTCATTAATCATAACCTATATAAAAATGCAAAAATTTTAACGTGGCCTCCGGAGAAGTTTTACCGATTTACCTGTGGCAGGCAATGTGTGTTAATCGAATCAACGCAAAAGAAAAAAATTTTTTTTTTTTGAAAAACGTTAAAAAAGAATGATATATGAAAACAACGATAAATGTTGTTTATAAAAATATTGTAAAATTGGCAGGTAAAGGTAAAGGTTGCTAAAATATATATATATATATATATATATATATATATATAATATATATATATATATATACTATATATATATATATATATATATATATATATATATATAATATATATATATATATATAATATATATATATATTAGTGGATGGGACGATTAATTGTCATCGGCAAAATCGGCATATTTTTTTTTTCAATCGTCATCGTCATTGGCAAATTTCGCCGATTATTTTGCCATTAATTGAACAATATTAAGAATTTTTCATAACTATTAAAATTCTAAAGTATAATTTACAATATAATAATAATTACTAATAATTATATATATACGTTATATATATTATATTTAACTATATATATAATATATATATATATATACTTATATATATATATAATATATATATATATATTATATATATCAATAATATACACATATACATATATACATGCTATAGAACCGGTATACCATTTTGCATTATGGGTATGTTATGATTCCCCAAGTGCCCTAAGTGGTTCGACCCTTTCTGTTAATCACACGTTTACATATTCCACACTCATAAACAGCAGTACACAGATCAACATAATGCATAATTACACATACTACTCTATATTCCACACCAACTTCTTGCTAGACGAACATCTTTACAGACATCCCTATCCCTTAAATCCATACATCCATACGTGTAGGGAGAAAAAGTTGCCCCACCATCGTATTCCGGCTGTGTCGAAGAAGGCCAGAGACTAAGGGGATAAGGTGGCTAGTTAGGATTTGGCTGCCCTACTACCCACTTAATCTTTTAGCCAGGCAATGCTAGATAGACATGATAGGAGAACATAGGTCGTGATCGCAGTTAGAGCGCCCATAGTCTAAGATCCTCTCGTGCGAAAATGGTTGAAACATCGTTACGTATATGAAAATAGTCAGACGGAAACTAAATGTTGATGGAGACTGAGGAGAGAAGGATGAATGATGTACATTTAGACAGGGCAAATTTGATTGATCACACGTACTGCCTGTGAACTACAGAAACAAAAGGATGAAACGGAAAACGGTGGAAAATGAGCTCGGTGTGGTGTGAGAATGTGTTTTCAGTGTTGCTCTAAGGTCGGAAAGAAATGGGAGAGGAGCGGCGATAAGAGCGATTTGACGATATTCTGATGAAAGTGAATTGTGGTAGAGAAGCTATTAATAGATTTTGTGTGTGTGTGAGTACGTAGAAAGTCTAAAAGGAGTGAAAATTTCAGAGTTTTTGAAAAGGTCAAAATTTGTGAGGCTGGTATAGCGAGAACACTAATGGAATTCATACTGACGGGTAATGTTTGAGCACAAAGAAGAGTACGACGTTTCTGAGGAATAATCTGAAAATGATGTGTCATTGCGATGGAGGGCATGGCAAGATTCACAGTGTATCGTCATTCATTTGCCACAGTATCTGCCCATTCAGGAAATTTTTTTTTCAGTTGTCAGCGCAACCACCCACGGATATATCAAAATCGTAACACCGCAACCGAGACCGAGCTACCCCCCCAAAGACCGGCCCCCCCCTATTCAGTAGGCGGCGTTGTAGTACTCCTCGAAAAGTTCACCTCTAGCAGCAAATTACCGCATATCGAGCCGAAGAACGCAAGGCCTTTTAAGAGATGAGGAGATTAAATTCAGTAGGAAACTACAGAAGATGGAAGAGAATTCCAACGAACAGAGGTGGTGGGAACAGAAGGAAGCACCAAAGCAAACTAGCCTGGAGTTACCAATGTCAACACAATACTCGTACGCCGCAGATACAACCCCTTGTGCTACGCCAGAGAGTACGAAGGGTGGTGGTCGCGAGTGAGTAAAGTATCTCCTCGAGCACCTTGCCAGCTGCGGTACCCTATAGGATAGAGATAAAAGCATGAACCAACCATCGCTCCGCACAAGATAGAGCGGTCAAGTGGAACTGGAAAAGTACAGAAACAGTTTATAAGCTTTTTGCCGTGACATCAGACCTATCCCAACAGCCGGTGGAAAGCAGAGCCCCCTCTCACAGATTATGAAGAACAGTAGCTCCATACATGGGGCTGGATGTACCCCTTGTAAGTATCTAGCTGGGAGAACTGAGAAAAGGAGGAAAGTCTCACAGTCTAAACAGAACTTCCAGTTCTTTGAAGCCGCCCTAACCAATCGTTGCGATGTGAGGTTTCCAAGCCATTTTTTTGTTCATGTTAAGGCCAAAGATGTTTATATTTGGTCAACAGGAGAGACGGCATGAACGTCGAAAGAGAATACGGCAAAGTTAAGAAGGTATTTCTGGAGAAGGAGAATTGTAGAAGTTTGGGTTTTTAAAGAATTGCAAATTTCCCAAAAGTTATTGTCTATCCTATGCAAGCGAGCAATAAATCCGGAAGAATTAAGACGAGAGGCAATTCTAGAAGTAAACGGTGGGAGTCGAATTGATATGAGTTAAAGAATGAAAGGGTCGAGTCATCGGAATACGCGGTGATAGAGTTAGAGGTGCAGGTGAGAAAAATCAATGAAAAGTAGGAATAAAGCGAGATAAGACAGAACCACTGAGAAGACACCACTATTTGACAGTAAAAGAAGAAGTCGCCCCCTTAACAACAGCCGATATCGAGCGATTTGAAAGAAAGCTAGCATAAGTGTAAGCAAAGAGAAGGTTGAAACCCAAAGAGGGGACTTGGAGAGCAAGTGACTGCGTTGTCATACTCAATCAAATGGGCCTTTTGGATATGTTCAAGCGGCCACACAGCGGTCTCAACCGTAGTTCCTAAGAGCGAAACACCATAAATCGGTTAGATAGGAAATGTATATCCCCAGTAGACTTCGTGCAACGAGAGCCGTACTGGCGATCGGAATGAGGTTTTCACGATGATCTAAAGAAGTGAGTTAAGAAGTGTTTCAAAGACCTTAGAATAGATATACAAGGGAAGCAGCTACAGGGCGATAGTTTAGAGGATCAGAGCGGCTTCCCTTTTTTCGGAATAGGTTCGGACATGTGAGGAGTTCCAACAAACTGTGGCGAAAGATGATAGTAATGAACCACAGAGATTTAGTTTGAGCGCGGGGCCGAAAGCAGAATTAGCCCTTTTCAGTTGGAGAAATTGCAACACAAATGATCAGAATCGAATAAGAGGAGGAACAGGCAGATTTTTACAGAATTAGTTGCTAGAGATGAAAGATTTGTCAATAAGAAGAACCAAAGGGGGTTACGCCCTATTCCTTCTGATGAAGCCACCGCTGTTGCCCTCCGTCTAAGAGTATCCCTGAAAAGATTTCTAAGCTGAATGAAAACATTAGACGGACAGTGATAGGAGAACGACAGAATCTTTTCCACCCCGATTAGGCACTGTCTCTAGCACTGAAATGGCAAGAACAAGCATGATCGAAACATGGATTATGAGGAAGAAAGATTTAGTTTTAAGAAGGAATGAATGCAGGAACGAAGGATTCGTAGCCTGAAGCAGGACTGAAACCTGCTCATCACATCGACGATTAAGCTCCCTCCTATCTTCTTTTAAATTTTATACATTCAATCATTACTACTCCTATAACTCGAGGTCAGCCAATTTCCAATCATCGGCAAACTTGGAAACTTACATTTAAGTCCCTGGTCTTAAATATTTTATACATGTATGAGGAACAGCCACATGACCTAAGAAATCGTTACGGACCACAATATGTCTCCTCTATTTCGCATTAAATAAATACTTTTCATTTTCATCGATTAAATTATTATTATGTATATATTATTATTATTATTATTATTATTATTATTAATTATAATATTATTATTATTATTAATATATTATTATTATTATTATTATTATTATTATATTATTTATTATTAAGAGACTTAAGGTATTAAAAATTTTGATCATCGCTAAAATAATTTCGGGAGGTTGAACCCCCTGACCCCCCCTGTCTACAGCCTTATATATATATATATATATATTATATATATATATATATATTACTATATATATACTATATTATATATATATTACTAATATATATATATATATATATATAATATATATATATATATATATATATATATATATATATATATACTTATCGATGCAGCGATGTATTTTTCTCGCATCCTCGGATGCGGATCGATGTTTGATTTAATATCCTGCGTAGATGCCGGATGTTTCATATTCATATATTAATTATATATAATATATATAGTATAATTATATATAATATACTATAAATATAGTTTATATATATATATTATATATATATTATATATATATATAATATACTAGACATATAAGGTATATATAGTATATATATATAATAAACATATTTTCGAGTTTTAGCCCTACAATAAAAATCTATTCAAAGATAATTGTGTTACCAGAATGCGGGACCGGGGACCCAACTTTAAATGCAGCAAAACGCAACCTCTATCTCGCAAGCTCCGCCCTTAATGACATAAAGATTTTACAGTGGATTTATATACCTTTGAGCTAGTATAGAAATTCAAAATATTGGAAGGTTGTGTTTGAGAAACATCAATTTTTCTGCCTTTGTTCTGTTGAGAAGTCCTGTTCTCTTTCAATCTTATTTTAGCCCAGGCATTGATAAATACTCTTTCACTTGGAACACTAGTTGGGGGACAGGGCACCAAGTATTTCCTTTCAAGTTTACTCAGGCTTGGGAAAACATATTTTCCTTAACTTTCCACCAACTGATAGGATCATCGTTTGTATCTAGTCGTTTTTCTTCTTGTGATAGTTTTTCAAAATCAATTTGCACTACATCTTTTGGTAATGCGTGTGTTTCTTGATCACTACTGGACTGTAGAAATTCTTCCAGTGAATCTGTTATTGATTTTTTGTAGAAGGTGATGGTTCTGTAGATTTCGTTTTTATCCTTTAAATGGGTGGCGAATTAATAAACTGTTCGGATTTGAAAGTTTCTAATATTGTAAAAAAAAAAGTGACGACAACACAATTTAACTTGTTCTAATACTTAGTGTCTACAAAAAGAACTTTTGCCTTTATACTAACGGGGATTAAGTAAGTTTGCAATAGTATGAAGGCTATAATTTCCACAGAACCAAAGCGTTTTTTCTAGCCTAGTTTAATTACATATTTTTCATTCTTTTTAAAACCGTCCAATCATCTTTCTTGAAGATGGTTCAAAATGCATCCTTAGCGTTGAGATTAATGTAATCCATCTGATGACAGCTGCAGAGCGCTGATTTTTTGTACCATTTCTATCCAATAGTTTTCAATAGCTCAATGCAGTGTGATATGATGTCATTTTCCACATTAGTAAGAATCTTAGCTTTGGAATACGAACTGGCGTACAAAGCAAGAGGTTTTTTGAATAATACCATTTTTTCCATCATATGAAGTGCACCATTCCAGAGAGTTGGAACTTCTTTGATAACAGTAAGATATGGAATATCAAAACGGTTTTGAATTACCTTCTACTCATTTTCATTTTCATTTTCAGATTAGATTTAAGTTATTTTATTATAAAATTCTTTATCCATCTCGACAAAAAGATCTGGCGCAACACTCCGAGAGGCAAAGCGCGGATAGAGGATGCGATGCGGCATCTATTAATAATGTGCGGCATGCGTATGCGTATGTTACATGCATCACTAAATATAATATATATATATATATATATATATATATATATATATATATATATATATATATATAATATAGTATTTATTTATATTATATATATATATATATATATATATATATATATATTTAATATTATATATATTTTATATAATATATATAGTATATATATATATTAATATATATATATATATATATATAAGCTATATATATATTACATATATTATTATTATAATATATATATATAATATATTATATACTATATATATATATAATATATATATATATATAATATAATTATATATAATATATACTAATATATATATAATATTATATATATATATATATATATGTAATGGGGATTACATTCATCCTAACCCCCGGTTAATTATTAAGGTAATGAGGTAATCCACAAATCATTCACAAGGGTACATTGTGAATATTCTATATATTTATTGGTTTTTATTTACTTTATTATTTTCCAATTTACTAAATGGTTATTATGTAATATGTATATGTTCTTTTTTTTAGATCAAAGTATTACTTTAAACCGTAGCAAATGAATAATAATCTTTAAACTTTCATTTGCCAAAGTAAATTCATAGTTTCCCATTTTCCCACTTTTATATATTTATATTGTTATATTGGGAAACTTTTAATTCATTACATAATTGGATTTCATTCAGGTTAGTAGTTTTTGTATTTCAATTATCAAATTTTTACTGTTATATTTGTACTACATAAGTAAAATGCTATAATTGGAAATAGGAATGACATTAAATGCAATTTAAAACTTGTGCTTATGCAGGTCAAGGGAACTGACTTCATCTGCAAGTTCTCAACCTCAACCTGCAAAAACCCCATACAGATTTCTTAATCAGATAGGGGTAAGAATCATTACTTAATGTATGGTTGCATGGCATGAAATATTTATATCCCCTTCTTCCCTTTAAATCTCTCAATATGAAATATCCCTTTCTTAACTTATCCCCTAAGTAAATTTTTATCTTATCAAAGTAAATTTAAGCTCCTAAAGCATAAAGCAAATTCCCTTAAAATACTAAATTTAACTTAACTTTGACCCCACTGTAATGGAATCTAATTTAGTTTTCATTTCATTTCCATTGCAGGTTTTTATCTTTGGATCCATTTTTATTGCGAGGACGCAGTTTTTTGTTTTTGCCTTCAGCTCAAATCAATTTTTATCCTTGGGCAGATTTTTGTGCTTTATCATTTTTGCTTTGGCTTTTCTTTTATCTTTGATGGATTTGTCCCCTTGCTTTTGAAAGAAGCCCTTGAAGTCAAATGATCCCTTTTGCCCTTATGACATGATCCAAACCAAATGACTATCAACCGTATTATGCATACCATATTAGCAGACCCGCATGAAATGAAGCTTGGGTTCTCATAATGACGGCAACTTCAGTTAAGTCAACGTCGTCTGTTATCTTAAATAAATGATAAATAAAAAAATGATAAATATAATAAATAAAAACTACCAAAACTGGTAGGCAGCTGAAATTATAAATCGGATTGTAACCATCAATCGCCATCAATTTTTGTATATATAAATTACCCTTAACACATTCCCATATATACTTATTGACGTATAACTGAGCCAAATTCCGCCCTCGTCAATTCTGCAGATTCCGCATATCTGCAGTTTTTGCATTTACCCGCAATTCTTATATATTGAGGAGATTCTTCCCCTCAATTCAAAGGACTTCTGTGTCCATAATATTGTATATTTACCCAGCATAATTATTTCATATTTCTATTTCCGGCTCTGTGGAGAATTACTCCAAGACCTGAAATAGGACTGGAAGTGTTTCCAATTTCTTTATTTCATTATTTTTTTTACCTAAGTTATTCTATATTGAGTTACTTAATAAATATAGATTCTTATTCTCTTTTGCTATCCCGTTGTTATTTTCTTTGGTAAAAAACATATTAAGAGGTTATATTTGGATATTGATATTTATACACATTATTTAAGTTTCCCCCCATCCATTTTTTATAAATAAACACATATCCCGACTGACCTTTTACACATCCAACATCAAACCAAGTGTGCACCTTTTCGTGAGCATAGATAATGGTGTTCTGATGACTTTGATGGAACCACCGCTAGAAAAGATTGTAGTCTAATGCCACCCAAAAGAAAAGAATTGGTGTCAAGGATAGGTCAAGATTAAATCAATATCACCAAGAGGTTAGTTTCCTCTAATTCATTCCCCTTTCTTTCTCCCCTTTTCTTTTATATTTTTTAGAGATGATAATCATAAAGTTCCAATAATCGATTTTGGACACCTTCGGAGATCAGAATAACTAAGTGCTGCAACTCATTGTTTTCAACATTATAGTCGTCATAATTCTCTCTTCTTGGACAGCCATTATCCTGGTCTCCGTTACATCATAGCCCAAATTGATTTGGCGCCCGAACAGGGACACTGTTGTCTCTCGTTCGCGAAGCGTGCGCATTCTCAATCTTAACGATCTTCATCGTCTGAACTTCAATTCTGGTTTTCTCAAACCATATTCGTATTCTTTTAGGAATTGGCTCAAGAGGTGTCGTAACTCCTCTCTTAAACTTAAAACACATACACTGCGCGCCCTACTACAATGTCCAATGCTAAAGTTCCTGCTAGTCAGGATATTGGGGATTCCGGTGGGATGGGTGTGGGTGGTGTTCGTAATAAAATTAAAAATCATAAAAATGAAAACTCTAACAAACAGGAGGGTGATGATAAATCACAAACCTCACGCTCACATAATTTGTTAAGCCCTTATAGAGATGATAATTCTCAAGATGTGGAAAATCCACATACCCCTGAAAGGCCACATGGTTTGGCAAGTCCCTTAAATCCTCATGGAAGCAATATTCCACCCAATGAGGAAGATGTAGAAACCACACCACAGTGGGGTCGACCTCCTAAAGCTGAGAAACCCCCTGTTGTCGAAAACCTTTTGAGGCTGGATGAACCTCCCAAACTGAAGAAAAGAAATGGTTCAACCACCACTCACCATAGGCATAATCCTCAGTGGGAAATACAGGATGAATATAGCCAGTCTGACACTGATGATGATGGCTTATTGTCTATTCCATATCTGGAAAAGCTACATGAATCTTTGGCTTTGCAAAAAGAAAAAGCTGAAGCTATAGCTCGTAAAAATTATGATCACCGTCTCCTTGTAAATAACCCCTCGTTGAAGGCCAAGAAGTTCGACCTTCGCGATCCTTCCTTAATTAAAAATTTGTCCCTCTATGAGAAGGATGCTTCCCAGTATGCCCCTCGATCTCATCATAATCCGGGTGATCATAATGTAAGATTTCGTGTCAAATGAAACCCTAGAAACTGTCCCCCAAAAAGGGGTTAGTAATATTAATTCATAACCTCTTAAGTTCCACATGTCATGATGATCTAATATTAAGATTTACTAATCCTTCTAGATCTCTTACACATTGTCACTACTACTGACTTGTTAGGGTTAGATAAGGATCAACGGGAGTATAACCCCGTGAGTAGAATAGAGCCATCCCTAAGGGAACAACACCAATCTTACTCTTATTCCCCCTTTGACCATGTCGACCGGAATAGTTATGGATCATACGACCTTCAATATCCATCACAGCCTCAAAGTAGATCCCAACGTTTAGTAAGAAGACCTGAGTCTCCTGAACCTGAAATGTACTCAGGTCCCCAAATTAAGAAACGCATAGATTTGTTGGAAGATGCCATCTCACTCCTAGTCCAACTACTAAAAAATTCACAAAAAGTGAAGGTTGTCGATCCCGGTCGATACAATTATGAAGCTGAACAAGATCTTCTTGTCTATTTGGAAGATTTCGAGGCATATTGTCAGCTTCACTACCCCAATGCACATCATCAATGGCTCAGATTGCTTGGCAGGCAGCTGGAAGGTCGTTTCCGCCAGCTGTATAAGCTAATCTCCAAAGATGATCGTGACTATTTCTCCGTCCGTGACACTTTAATAGCATGGTTCTACAATGAAGAGAAACGTCGAAACGAGTACCGTTTGCACGCCTATCACTCGGCTCGTCGAGACCCTAAGGAATCCATCCGAATGTACGCTCTTCGTTTGGAACGCTTAGCGCGACGCGCATATAACGGAATCGATATGCGGAAACACGAGTCCCTTAGGACTGCATTTTTATGTAGTCTTCCGCCAGATATCGAACGGAGCGTCCGTGAATATATCAAGATAATGGAAAATGAGACAAACACCAGAGTCTCATGGGAGAAGATCGTGAGCTTTGCAGACTCCCTGGAAAGTGACAACGATCACTATCCCAATTCCATCTCTCATGATTCAGAAGAAAAGAGATATTCAAAGAAAAATGGTCATAATAAACCCCACAGAGATGAGCTGAACGAATCAACCGAGTCGGTGATACAGATTAACACTCTGTATCCTAAC
Source organism: Trachelipus rathkii (assembly GCA_015478945.1). Lineage (NCBI taxonomy): Eukaryota > Metazoa > Arthropoda > Malacostraca > Isopoda > Trachelipodidae > Trachelipus > Trachelipus rathkii. The sequence continues at coordinate 22,864 of JABUQX010056880.1, forward strand.
TGGATAGAAACAGTACAGGATAGGAAAAGTCTATCACCGCCTCCAAAACCGACCCGTCGTTCCTCATCTCGTGCGTCACTGCGTCGTCCAAATCGTGAGTCCCAAGTGAAACCATCCGGTGGTACTCGTCCCCGTGATGATCGCCGGGATCGACGCGACCATAAAGATAACCCCTCTTCTCGCTATAACACCCGAGATGACAAGAAAGTCATCGTTTGTGATTTCTGTGAGAAGAAAGGTCACAGTATGAGTGATTGCTACAAATTCTTGGGAATTTGTAGCTACTGTAAGAAGAAAGGGCACGATCGAGATGAATGTAGGTCCCGCCGTTCTCCACAGTCATCGCCTCCACTTCCCAGAGTTTTCACCTGCCCGTTCTGTGGTGGTCCGCACTCTGGTATGAAGTGCACTCATAGGACACCTCCTAGGCAAAGTCGAAATAGATCTGCTTCTCCAGCAAATAATAATGCCCGTGGAACCATTCCTGTCCAGAAAGTTTCCTCTAGACGAACCCCCACAAGAAGAGAACAGTCGCGGTCCCCAATGAAGGGAAAGCCACAAAGGACTCCGAGGCGTTTCCTGGATCCTTGTGATGCTTGTTCAAAGTCCCATTTAGAGGGCCATTGTAAGGGACCGGATGAAGCATGTTCAGCGCCTTTAAACCATTGGTCTCCCCAGGATTGAGTCAACCTGTGGGAGAGACATCGGGACGGGACTCTCCAGGATCTGACCATATGGATGAAGATCTAAACCTCCTCTTTACGTTACCATCATACGGAAAAGAGAATGTAGGAAAACTCCCTGAGAAACTCCCTGGTCGTAACCCCGAAAAAAGGTTTGCTGGTTCTCCTGTGTCTGATCTGATGGACCTAGACGAAGGAATGGTCATACATATAGCCCTTTTATATCGTAAATTGTCAAACATTGTTCGTAATGTCCGTTAGAAATTATTCTTGGTAATTATTGCATATTAAATTCTAATATAAATTATGTAGAAACCTCGTAAAAGAGTTACTTTTACAGGTGTCTCATGTAAATATTTTTGAAATTCATCTAAATTTTTATGCAATCTCATATAACCTGCAAGCTTGCAAACCACCCTCAGTTTTTCTTTTTCACTCTTAAAGTGAAAAACTTAAAATGAGGTGGGGCCCAAGTTTAGTGGGGAAGGATGTAATGGGGATTACATTCATCCTAACCCCCGGTTAATTATTAAGGTAATGAGGTAATCCACAAATCATTCACAAGGGTACATTGTGAATATTCTATATATTTATTGGTTTTTATTTACTTTATTATTTTCCAATTTACTAAATGGTTATTATGTAATATGTATATGTTCTTTTTTTTAGATCAAAGTATTACTTTAAACCGTAGCAAATGAATAATAATCTTTAAACTTTCATTTGCCAAAGTAAATTCATAGTTTCCCATTTTCCCACTTTTGTATATTTATATTGGGAACTTTAAACTTTAATTCAATTCATTACTTTATTGGATTCTCATTCAGGTTAGTGATATTTGTATTTATTACCGAAATTCTCAATTATTAATGATGGTTGCTAAATAATGCTAAATAATATGGAATGTATTTAAAAGATATAAAAGCATACTTAAAATGTTTATGCAGGTCAAGGGATGTCCACCTGCATATCTCAACTGCACGGATCTAGCAAAAACCCCATACAGATTTCTTAATCAGATAGGGGTAAGAATCATTACTTAATGTATGGTTGCATGGCATGAAATATTTATATCCCCTTCTTCCCTTAAATGTAGCTTCTCCCATTCTTAAAAATCCCCTTCTTCTTATTATCTTATCAAGTAATTTAAGCTCCTAAGCATAAGCAAATTCCCTTAAATACTAAATTTACTTAACTTTGACCCCACTGTAATGGAATCTAATTTAGTTTTCATTTCATTTCCATTGCAGGTTTTTATCTTTGGATCCATTTTTATTGCGAGGACGCAGTTTTTTGTTTTTGCCTTCGGCTCAAATTTTTATCCTTGGGCAGATTTTTGTGCTTTATCATTTTTGCTTTGGCTTTTCTTTTATCTTTGATGGATTTGTCCCCTTGCTTTTGAAAGAAGCCCTTGAAGTCAAATGATCCCTTTTGCCCTTATGACCTGATCCAAATCAAATGACTATCAACCGTATTATGCATACCATATTAGCAGACCCGCATGAAATGAAGCTTGGGTTCTCATAATGACGGCAACTTCAGTTAAGTCAACGTCGTCTGTTATCTTAAATAAATGATAAATAAAAAAATGATAAATATAATAAATATAAACTACCAAAACTGGTAGGCAGCTGAAATTATAAATCGGTGTTAGGGAGAGTTAATGGAAAGAAGACCCGGATATTAACTGTTAACAGAGGTCCCCAAACCACCCAATAAATTCAGAAAGTGAGATCAGAAACTAAGACAGCGTCGAAGATCAGAGACTAAAAGGAACTGTCAGTAAAGATTAAATAAATTAATTCTAATAGAAAAAGAGAGAAAATTTAGTCAGTTAGTACTACTGTTACTGTGGCGACAAGGTGTTATAAGGTTAGTCTGAAAATACTAACTAAGTTAATATTTATCTACCTACACCGCTGTTAATGGTAGAATTAGTGTATCTCCTAACGGTAACTACTTTTATTACCTGAACACTCTCAATTTGGGCCTTCCGCAAAAATGAACCCTCGATAAGATTTAAGTATGTGATGCTGAAGATTCCTCCTTGAATGAACAAGGTCAGGTTTGACGAATCAGGGGAAATAAAACAAAACGTTTAAAACGACGTTTATTATTCTTAAATTAAGGGGAGGATAATCTAAATGTTGATTCCTATTTCTGAGTATCTGTTATCCATCGGTTTGGTCTAGACCCAAACCTAAGATCGTAAGTTGAAGTTGTAAGGTCAGTTCAAATTAATTCCATTCAAATTCAGTTCAAGAGATATATTTACAAAAAGGAACAAGAACTGATATGTGTGTGTGTAGTAAAGGATGCAAATATTAAAGATCACTCAACTTTTGTGGTCTGATGAAACAGCACTCCAGTGCTGAATTGAATAGTCTGCTGGAGGTTGTATAAGATCCTGCACTAGAATGGAGGCGATATGCCCTTGCACTAAAACGGACAATGTGCCCCTGCACTAGAATATAAGCAATATGCCCCTGCACTAGAATGGAGACGATAGCCCCAGTACTAGAATGGAGACGATAGCCCCAGTACTAGAACCTGAGAAATATAAAAGTAGGCATATTGTAAAAATTGTGCTCCAAGACAGAAAACATTAAAAAAGGATATAAAGCATGGCTTCAACTCACCCTTGGGGATAGTAAAACCTTCCACAAGGGTTGTTTGAAGAGTCTTGAGGAAGACTGGAGAACTGCTGCTGAACTGTGAAAATAGAGAAGCCATAAGCCAAGCCATACAGAAATCTCAAATGAAGCACACACACCTCTAAAATTATAAAGACATTAAGCGTATGAACATAGTAAAAGTAATATCTTACTTTTACAGAGGTGTTAAGTCCTTGTCCACAAGGAATCCTGAGATTGACGGAGATGTGGTGAAGGGACAAAATAAAAGTGGTCCACTTCACAAAAATAATATGTCTCTGAAAGTGCCTACTTTACTTATAATCTCCTAAAAAAACATGATTAGCAGAGTGGGAAGAAATTTATGATTATAAATAATAATAAAGACATAAATGGAAATACACTATAAATATTAGTGATGCACATTTCAGAGCATAACCGGGGTAGAAGTAGGAGCTACTGCAGCAACCCCTACATCCCCCCGCACTAAAATTACGCCCCCACTCAAATTTCTTATAATCATAAAGTATGTGAAGCCGATGATCTGTTCAATGAGTGTAATCCACGGAGAGCTTCATTAAATTTAACCTGATGAAACCGAAAGAACTGATTTACATCCTTATCACACCCAGCTAGAAAACCAAAATTGGTGAAAACCCGAAACCGAAATATTGACAAAGCATCTATATAAATATTTACACAAATATGTACAACTGAAAACTGTTGTCTGTTTATTGAAGAGAAGGAAGAAAACGTGCCCGACGGGATTGAAGCACGAGTTCCTCTTCTTCGATAAATTTTTTTATCGAGTTGAGAAGTAAAGATCGTCTACAGTCAGATAAGGAGCCATAATCATACCTCTCCAACATCATCCGCATTTCCAATCGGATTTGGTCATGTTGTTGCTGGTCGGAACCACCCAGCTGAGAACGGCATGATAATGGTGTAGACGAAGAAACAGACGGGTAGTCGGACAGATGACTCGGGGTTGATGGGTACTCCGACTGTGGAGTCGTGTAGGCTGAAACGGAGTGAGGCCACTGAGGTATAAAAGCTGATGGAGGCAATCCAGTGAAAGGAGCCGCACCCAACCGCCTCTCGATGTTGGTTAAAGTTCGAGAAGTAGACGGTCGAGGTGAGTCGTTTACTGATTGGATTGGTTGTCTCCTTTCCTCGCTTCTAGTTGATGTTGAAATAGGTGGTCGACGGCTGGTTCGTGAGTGTACATCACGACGGCTATCAGAAGGCCGTGGACGGGAAGGACGGGAAAGAGCGTGGGAAGTGAAGAAACTCCTATACTTCCGCATGAATTGTTCCAGGAACAAACGATTGGCATGTAACCCATCATATAGCATCGGAGATTGAAGAAACATCTGTTTTTTCTTAATGTATCTGAGATGTGGGGTGTTTTTATACTCCGGCGTGCCTCGTTTGGTTCCATAATAATAATTAAAAACCTCACTACCGCGTAGAGTGGTCTTATCAGTCCACTTATATCGAAAATATGCCAAGTCTTCAAACAGGACGAAGGATCTGATAGAGTGTTCTCTCATTGACCGAGGGGACATGGAGTCGTCATCTTTGAGGTGATCGGCAAAAGCTGGACCCCATGCTTTCGTGATCCGCTTTTGATTAAAGACGTACATGTCTTTAACCGGTGGAATCATGAGGTAAACTTTGACCCTCGGATTTTTCTCTTTGGCACATTTCGTAATTTGATCCATGATGTTGGGTACACCCTCGACTGTAAAGTTGACCACTGGCTCAAAGACGGTTACTGCTTTGTCTCCATTAGAAATGGGTTTCTTTTGCCAAGCCAAGGGTGTAAGTGCCCATATAAGGATGAAGTCAACATCGGGTTTCATGAGGGTTTCGATATAGGGAGGACAGTCGTGGATAGTCCGACCCGAACCATAATCCACCCTTACATGAAGGTTGAATTGTTCTCTGAGCAGCTTCTTCTCTCTGCGGAGCAACTCCAATTCGCTAGCTCCAACTGCTAAGAGAGTCTTCATACTGCAAAGAGAATTACCGGGGCTTTATTATTTGCATCCGTGTAAGTGATACATAATAATAAAGTATAAACTTGTTCCTTCTACAAATATTTAAAATTAAAATTTAATATTTAACAAGTTTTATATAATTATTTTATTTAAATCCGATTTAATAAATTGCTAAGTTAAATAAAATAATTCAATTTAAAGCTGATATAATAATATTTACAAAATGTTTATAATAAATTCTTTTTACAATAATTTAATTAATTTTCAAGAAATATAAATCATATTTTCAACTGAAATACTGATTTTTAAATTCTTTTTACAAATTTTAAAATTAATATGCACATAATAAGTGTCGGTGTATCAAATAGAAAAATGTGTTAAGTGACAAAAGAACATAACAGTTGTTGGCTTATCATAATTGTCGTTGAATACCACGAGGGCAATCTTCAACTCAGTGAACTGTGTTTTATGCAAATGCAAATATGTTCTTAAAATTAGCCTAAAGGGGAAAATTTTCATTTTTACATTTTATTTTAGTTTTATTAAATATTAAAAATATTAAATTATATATAAATAATAATAATAATAATTTACTACAACCAACAACAACGTTCTGATAGAATTATAGGCAAGTATTCAGTGAGGCTGAGATGAATGTAAAGAATGATTCTACAGTGTCACTGAATTTGTCTGAATCTAATATAATGAAAGAGAGATGAAATGAGTGCATGTAATTCGCATCCGCATTAGAAAATCATCCTCAAAACATCCGCATGTTTCTGCATTAACCGCATGCCATCCTGCAAATTCCACCCTTGTACCACCCCATGACCATTCCCTCCCAGAACTCACAGAACCCAGGAAGAACGAAGGAAAATGGGAAAATTGATGAGGAAGAGAGCGAAATACCACAGGAGCGAGCAACCGTTCAGTTCAACGAACAACGGCAGATCCTATTGAGAAAGAAATTGATGAAAAGATAGAAAAATCTGAAGACTGTTAACTGTTTATCTGAAAAGGCTAGGACGTGCTAATGTCCAAAGTGGTAGGCATCAGATAATTGTAATGTATACCACCTAGACATTTGAGACAACAAACATTGTTGACGAATTGGCTTCCATAGACAATGGGATGTTTGTCATTATAATAGACACACACCATAACCTTAAAAAGGTCACAGAAGGCATCAATGACCTCTGGAATGGGCAATTGTCCAGGAAGCTGTAGAAGACGTAACTTCTTTTGCACGTGTCTGCCCTGTAACCGATATTTAGGTGAATGTTTCCGAAGTTCTTCAACAACAATTGTTCGTAGTTCGCCATGTTGTTCAGATGACCCATAGAGAAACATGGAGAAACAACGGTATAAGGAATTGCCGCCTCCCGCTACTTCCAAAACGAAATATCCAGAAGGGATAAAATCCACAGAAGGTGGTACTGAAAGATCAAGATCCTGAGGAGCATCTGACGAAGGATCAATAGGTGAGCGAGAGAGGGCATCGGCTACAACATTGCTTTTACCGGCAATGTGTCGAATTTCGAAGTCGAATTCGTATAACTCCTCCATGGTGCGTGCTAGTCGGCCATCGACTAGACTCATGTTCTGTAAATAAATCAGAGGCATGTGATCAGTAAAGATGATGAACTTGACTCCCCGCAGAAAAGGTCTCAAAGACTTTACTGCCCATCGTAAAGCTGTTAGCTCTTTATCTATGACTCCGTAATTCCTCTGAGCACCGTTAAAGGTCATAGAAATGAAAGCTATTGGTCGGCGTTCATCATTCTGTATTTGCGAGAGACACGCCCCGGCGCCAATGTCGGAGGCGTCGACATGAAGTTCCATTGGAGATGCAGTGGAGTCGTAATCTGGAAATCCTAGCAAACGAGGGTTTACCAGGGCCTGTTTTAATTCCTCAAAAGCACGTTGACACTCTGAGGTCCACTTAACTGTTTTGCCCCCCGTTTGGCAGGACAACGGTTTACTGATCTGGGAGCAATGAGGGATATGACGGCGATAAAAATTCACCATCCCTAGAAACTGGCGAAGGTGTTTTACCGTAGTGGGTACGGGAAACTCCAATGCTCCCTGTATATTCTTATGTAAGGGCAAAATCCCTTTGCTGGAAATGTGATGGCCTAAAAACTCAACCTCAGTTCGACATAACTTTGTCTTGCTGGGTTTAAGTTTAATAGCCATTCCTTTCTAAGCGAAAGGACCTGTCGCAAGGGTGACAAGATGGTCTTCAAAACTGGTACTGAGCACGATGATATCGTCTAAGTAAACCATCACCTTGGACCACGGCAACCTGGCCAGGCAATGCATCATTCGCACGTTGGAATGGTCGCCGGATTCCGTTCATTACACCAAATGGGCATTTAAGAAACTCGTATTGAAGCAAACGGTGTGGAAACGCCGTCTCATACTGGTCGGTTCCATTCGACCTGGTAATAACCTTTAATAAGATCTATAGTAGAAAAATATGTGTTACCATACATATTGTAAATCGTGTCGGTAAGGTTAGGCAATGGGAAAGAATCTGGTTTTGTCACATTATTGAGCTTGCGATAGTCTATGCACAATCGTAACGTGCCGTCTGGTTTTCTGACCGGTACAACTGGAGCTGAATAAGGAGATCTGCTTGGACGAATGATATTTTGTTCAAAAAGATCCCGACATTGCTGTTCGATCTCCTGGGCCAAAGGGCCTTGGAAACGGCGGACAGGAATTCGGACAGGTCTGTCGGTCTCTAACTCTATGGAATGAGTGATGTTAGTGGCTACACCAACATCGTTGTCACCAACGCTTAGTGCGGCCTGGTGATTTAACAAGACCGTAATTAAATCTTGTTTCTGTTTATCCGTTAACTGCAATTCTGAGATATGAAACTCCTCCATTAGACGATCTGCAGTCCAAGCAGATGAAACTGATTCGTGGGAATCCGATTCTTGGGCCACTTGCACTCGCAAGTTGTTGATTTGTAAATCCGAGTCCACAGATAAAGGAGAAAGACGACCGACAATAGTATTCTTACGAATATATTGTGGTCGATCAGAAGGATTAAAAATAGCAATCTGAGGATTAGAAGAATTGAGGTCCACCACACCAGGAATAGGGATAAGAGTAGGATGTTCCCTCCCTTGAAAACCTACTAAAACTGAAGGTGTATCTGGTGGGCCTGAAATGTCCAAGAATCGGCAGGAATGGGGAAACACTGTAAGAGAATGGACCGAAACACAATTGAAGAAAGGCCTGTTAAAACAGTAGTCCCTAGCCACTGCCTCCATTCTCTGACCCGAACGATAAACTAACTCCCTACGAGCTAAATCAGGGAGAAGGTTATGTTCCCGAAGAGTAGCAGCGCCGAGAACGATAAATTCGGGCATAAGGTCGGCAGGAACAATAAAGAATAAAGAGGGTGGAACTGAGAAGCCATTCTCAAAGAAGATCGGAAGTTTGAGGTAATGTTCCACAGGAACAGCCTTCCGCCGATGCAACCCACTGATTGCCCTTATGCCCTCCTCTGAAGAAGGTAAAAGCTCGGCATGAGGAAATAGGTCATCAACTAAAGCGGAGCTGATCAGGCTTACACCTGAGCCGCTGTCAACCATGCAGCCATAAAACCCTGAACTATCCGGACTGAAAGCCACACAAATTACCAGTGGATCGACCTTGGCTGAACTGAGATTTACAGGGATCGTCCTTAAATCTCCCTCAGCCGTAGCCAAGCATTTGTTTGACTGGACAAGTAGTTTTTGTTGAATCTCTGCTGCTGCTGCTGAAGGTTCTGCCTGCCTATTGCTATGACTATCACTACTTCCTATCATAAGGCTACTCGTTACAACTGATACTACTGGTTCCGTATGGGAACTACTACTACATACTACGTGAGAAGAAAGAGAGTAACTATCTCTATTACTATCACTAGTAGTCTTTGTGTCAAGTAAAAGAGTCTTTGTGTCAGGTAGAAGAGTCTTTGTGTCAGGTAGAAGGGTCCTAGCACTACTGCTATCGACTACTAAGTCTACGGCTACAGGAGAAGTGCTAGCACTACTTCTATCACTATTTACTATGTCTACTAGGGCATTGGTATCCATGAGCTGCTGTAAGCTGTTATTCTCCACTGGAGGGCTCATTTCCGTGGAGACTTGCAGTTTAAAGCTCCAGCTTGTACTGCTTCTGAATGACCCATGCATCGGCCTTCCATATGCGACTTATGACACCAGTCGCACGGGTCTAAAAACTTCCGTTGCGGCCTTGGTGAGTCACGCATGTTAGTCGGTGCTTTGTGTGTTTTGTCCGCGCTGGGGGAATTATGTTTTCTGTTTGAACCAGAGGCCTGTGGTGATCTGTGTTGCCTGTTATTTGTGGGCGACCTCTGAGTCCTTTGTGCATTGCGCGGTGGTGTTCTGTGTGAACAGTTTATTCCCGCATGTGGACCCTTACAAAACGGACACACTATACCCGAATTCAATTGTTTACTGCGTGGAGGGGATCTGATAGACCTGCATTCGTTCCTTACATGCCCCCTCTTTCGACAATAACTGCATACTCCTAAATACTTGTAGCATTCATCCATCACGTGCCCAACATTCTCACAGTAATCACAAACGAGGTGTTTTCTGTTAGTGTTCTTGGTTGTGACGTGTCGGAGTGTAAGTGTTTTGGGTCTGATTGCGTCTGTTAGTGGATGAGGGATAATAAGATTTATTGTTATCGTTACGAGTACTCTGTTGGCGGGTATTGTTTGTTTTAGGTGGTTGTGGCTGTGCATGTTGGGATTGTAAAACCTCCGACCAACCTGGATTAATGACATCTATTCTGATTGTCTCGTCTAAGTCTTGTTTAGGTTGATCCGAAGACACAGTAAACCGGCTGTTAGAAGAAGCGGCTACATTCTTCCCTTTTTCGTAGTCTCTAATGTAGGTGTCAGCAAGGCTTACTATTTTTCGCCATGGCACACGGATATTACTATCTTCTTCTTGCTGTGTGATATATTCTGTTATCCGTTTCTCGACGTAAGGAGGAAGACTCAGAAGGAAAGCTGTACGTAGAGAATCATGTTCTCTCATGTCTAGCCCACGATAGGCTTTCTTTGCGAGATGTTCCAGGCGAAGAGCGTACATTCGAACGCTTTCACCGGGAGTCCTATAAGCTGAATGATAAGCATTGAGCTTATGTGCGTCTTTCCTTTTCTCCTCTTGCTGGTACCATGTTAAAAGTGTTTCTTTAATTGAACTGTAGTTCCTGTCATCTTTAATTAATAAGTTGTACAGCTGCAGGAACGAACCTTCAAGTTGCCTGCCTAGTAGCCTTAACCATTGATGAGGTGCATTTGGATAGTTAAATGAGCAATACTGCTCAAAGTCGGCGAAATAACTAACCAAATCCTGATCAGCCTCATATTTGTACTTTCCTGGCTCAACCACTTTCACTTTTCTGGAGTTCTTGGCGATTTCAGCCAGATAGAGAATAGATTGAGACATTAGAAGCATGTGTCGCTCCAAAATGTCTAATCTACTAGGTGCGAGTATTGAAGCTGGCTCTCTGTTATCTGCAAGAGAGTAAATCGGTTGTGGTTGAGGAGGAACAACATATGACCGGGTATCGATAAGCGGTATGATACCAGGCTGTTGTACTGTTATCGGTATCTCTGAAGGACTTGAAGTCAAGGGATCATTGAAATAAGGAGGTATAGAATATTGCTGTCTGTTAGTAGCGTCAGTCTGTTGTGTTATGGGAGTCGTTGTGTGCGTCGTGTAAAGAACGTCAGAAGAAGGGGAACTTACAAAAGTTTGAGCCATAGTTCCTGGATAGAACTGTTGTTGTTGTTGCTGCATTGGTGCTGTTAGTAATGGTGAAACTGGTGACCCAAAGTTTATTAGAGCCATCTCGTTGGACAACACATCTGTTGTCATTACTGGAGTAGCTGTAGCAACAATCGGTTGTTGTGGTGGTATTGGCTGTTGTGCTCGCAACATTGCCGTTTCCTCTTTTAGGAACTTAAATTCCTGGGTAATGGTAGCCAGGAACTCCTGAAGAGGTGGATTTCCTGGATCTACCTCTGTTAACTGCTGAGGAACTCTAGGTGGTGGTGGATTTATTTGACCTCTTAGGTTTCTCTGTTTTGCAACTGTTCTATTGCCTCTCTCTCCTTGACGAAGTTCAATATATCCTGTTGAGTCGCTGGAGGCATCTCATCCTCAATATCACCACCCATATTCGCTAAACCACCGCCCACTGCTCCCATGTCACGCCGACTCTCAACCTCATCCATCCCCACATTCACTCCCTCACCCCCAAGCACTGCAAATCTGTTGGAAGAAGTCATCATTAGGGTTAGTACATGAAATTTGTATTTCAAAAAATATATATCAAATATATAAATTCAAAAAAAACAAATATAAATGAGGGATGAGAAGTAGGAAGAGCGTTGCAGGAAAAAGGAGGTTAAGTTTGTAAGGAAACTAAAACTGTATCTAGTCTCTTGACTTGAACTTGAATGGTAGAACTGTTTTTGCGGAATTTTCGAATTGGAATTGTTCAGGTGAGTAGTATCTACCCAGATATCTACTGCTACTACTTCTATAATCCCAGAATCAACAAATATCAAGTCCCTGTTCGGGCGCCAGTCAGTTTTCAAGAGTATGTTAGGGAGAGTTAATGGAAAGAAGACCCGGATATTAACTGTTAACAGAGTCCCCAAACCACCCAATAAATTCAGAAAGTGAGATCAGAAACTAAGACAGCGTCGAAGATCAGAGACTAAAAGGAACTGTCAGTAAAGATTAAGGAATTAATTCTAATAGAAAAAGAAAGAAAATTTAGTCAGTTAGTACTACTGTTACTGTGGCGACAAGGTGTTATAAGGTTAGTCTGAAAATACTAACTAAGTTAATATTTATCTACCTACACCGCTGTTAATGGTAGAATTAGTGTATCTCCTAACGGTAACTACTTATTATTACCTGAACACTCTCAATTTGGGCCTTCCGCAAAAATGAACCCTCGATAAGATTTAAGTATGTGATGCTGAAGAATCCTCCTTGAATGAACAAGGTCAGGTTTGACGAATCAGGGGAAATAAAACAAAACGTTTAGAACAACGTTTATTATACTTAAATTAAGGGGAGGATAATCTAAATGTCGATTCCTATTTCTGAGTATCTGTTATCCATCGGTTTGGTCTAGACCCAAACCTAAGATCGTACGTTGAAGTTGGTTCAAATTAATTCCATTCAAATTCAAGTTTCAAGAGAGATATATTTACAAAAAGGAACAAGAACTGATATGGGTGTGTGTAGTAAAGGATGCAAAAATAAATTAGAGCAAACACTTATCGTTGTGGTCTGATAGTTGACTGGTGTTTGTGTTTTGAACTGTTTTGGCAAGCTTGAGTTTCATTCCACAAAAGGATATCTATGTATTGAAGAAGATCCAGTTTATAAAGAAGTTTCGGAACACAGGTCTCGGCGATGACAAAATGGTAGGACCGTAACTGGCACTCTGCTATAATAACAGGTCCCGGGGATGGCACCTGTGTGAATAGGCATGAGATATTGTTAAATGTGCTCCATAACAGAAAACTAACATAGAATAACTGAAGTGTGAAGTGTGCCTTACCCTAGGGGATGATTTCAATCCCTCCGCAAGGGTGTTCTGAAAACCGTACAGTGACTGCTGTGTCCGTTTGTTTACTGAGCTAGAAAAGAGATACGGGCACATGATTAAGGCACATACAATGGAGCAAGCAGCAACACATCTATTGGAAATAAGAACTTCAGAGAACCACATAAATAATAGGTTTATTTCGCTCACCTCTTCAAGATGTGTATCCTTATATCGACTAAGGAAGACGTCAATATGTGGATGACGAACAGTGTGGCAGACTGATAACATGTGCCACACAAAAAGAATATGTGGTAAACTGATAAAATGTGCCACACACACAAAAAGAATAATATTGCTGAAAATGCCTATATTTAATACTGTATCAATTCCTAAAGAAAAATCATTAATAAACATGGGAGAAAACAGTTAGGATTAATAAGGGTATGACATATATAATAAGAATTGTATAAACCAAATGAAATATACTAGAGGTGTACAGCCTCCGATATATTTCAGGCTGGATCCAGATATATTAGGGTGGGCCTGGAGCTGCTGCAACAGTAGCCCCAACAACGGGGGGACTACAAGAAATCAAACTTTAAGGCTGGCTATCTCAAACCAGTGCCACCTATGTGTTCACAGCAGAGTTTTAATTCTTGCCCCCAGGAAGATAAAACTCAGACTGCTATGCGGAGGATTGAACCAGCATCCTCTTGCATGAAAGTCAGTGAGTCAACCTCCTACGCCACAAGATGTTCATATATATATATATATATAGCTATATATATATATATATATATATATAATATATATATATATATATATATATTATATATATATATATAATAATATATATATTATATATAATATTTAAAATAAAGAAAAAATCCTAAATAAAATGCATAATTTATTATATATATATATATAATATATATAGGCAAACTAAAGAAGTTACCCGCATGATATCTCGAAAACTAAGATAGGTACAAGAAAACTGATAACATATATGGAATCAGCGTATAAAATTTGTATGGAAAATGAAAAAAAAAATTTTTTTATTTTTCTATTTTTTATTTTTTTTTTATAATCTCCAAAACTACGATAGGTACAAGACAACTAATAACATAGGAATCAGCGTACGAAATTTGTACGAAAATTTATCCACTACTAATCAGTAGAAATTTTTTTTAATACTATGATCTCCTTTGCAATATGCGTCCATAATTTTTTTTTGGGGGGCTCGGGCCGACGGGGGACAGACGGGGGGGACGTTTTCCTACCCCGTAGGGGAGGGGCGAAAGAACCCCCGACACCCAAATACAAAGAGCGGGGGTTCCGGAGACCCTCCCCGGAGGGGGGGAAATAGTCCTACCCGGTCGTTCCCCCGGAAGGCCGAGAGACCCGACTCTTTGCATCTTTGCGGTTTACCCTGGGGTATTCTTTTAGTTAAAAAAAAAATAAAATCTATTTCCATGCATTTCTGCATGGCTGATTCTAAATATTTATTAGTTTTCTTGGTACCTATCGTAGTTGTTGAGATATAAAAAAATTAAAAAAAAAAAATTAGAATTTTTTTTTTTCATTTTTCCATACAAATTTCATACGTGATTCCATATATGTTATCAGTTTTCTTGTACCTATCTTAGTTTCCGAGATACCATGCGGGTAACTTTCTTAGTTTCCACACCATATATATAATATAAAGCTATT
>JABUQX010056881.1:0-10000 GCA_015478945.1 Trachelipus rathkii
TAGACTATCGATGTTTTGTTATACTTCTGGGTTGACTTTCTTGACTAAGCTCGATGTATATATTCTTTACTTATTCAGCTCCCATGTTCTGCAACAAATGTCAGTGAGTGATGCTTTGAGTGGCTAAGTTCTTAATATACCATAATTCTATATCAATTCTTCTTTGCAATCTGTGGGGTTCTTGTTATTGTGCGCGTTTTTTTTCTTTTTGTTTTTTTTTTTTTATTCTAAGTAAGTTTTTGTTTACAGTTGATAGGGAATTTGGTCAGTTAGTTTTTATCTTTATGTAAGGGAAACTTGTAAACTTTGCATTGAATTTAAAAATAAATTGGTAAAACTTGAGAAATTCTATATTATATAATATATAATACTTTATATTTATGTTATTATATATTTAATATATATATATATATATATATATATATATATATATTATATATATAGTGTTTATTATTTCTATTCTAGTTTAATTATTCGTAAATAATAACATATATATTATATATATATATATATATATTATTATATATATTATTATACTTATATTTGGGCCAACCTATTTTTCAGTTTTTTTTGTTGCCTAACAAGGGTTGTAGGGTGCCAGCAAAATGTTCTAAAATATTTCTATTATGATGTTTTATTCCAATGGTTCGTAGGGCTTACGGAATATTTGTTGAGGCCTTTGTTTACGAGGATTTGTTTATTTAAAATCTTAAAATTTAAAAACAATTAATAGAGTCGTTCTTCAAATAAAATTTGCAAATTTGAGATGTCAAAATTTCATTTTCATTTCAGAAGAGGATTTCATTTTTATTATTCTTTTTTTTTTTTTTTTTTTTTCTTTTTTTTTCGCACGAGTCATTTCTCAAAGGTTTCCTGGAATTGTGTGATATGTATATGTACATATTTAATTTATTTATTTTTTATCTCTTAATTATTTAATGTTCCTAAGCTCTTTTCTGTTCATATTGAATTGTGCTTCTTAAAAAAAAGAAAAAAAAAAAATGGTTTTGTATTTTTTTTAAAATAAAAACCTTTCCTTTATTAATAATATATAATAATAATAATAATAATAATTATATAATATAATATATAATAATAATAATATAATGGATTGTACTACAATTGCCTTTGTAATAATTTTTTTTATTATTGAATGATCTTTATTGTTTATTTTTTTTTTATTTTTCTTTTGTATCTTCTTCCATCGTTTCTTCAGGGCAACAAATATTATTTAAAATAAGGTTAGTTTATTATATATATATACTATATATATATATATATATAATATATTATTATAATTATAATATATTATATATATATATATTTATCATATATATATATATCATTTATAATATATATATATATTTTATAATATATATATATTAATGATGCTGCAGATGTACGGAAATCTTTTTATTTAAACTTTTGTTTTATACTTAAATATAATTTACATGCAGTTAGGTTGTGTTTTATACATCTTTAAAGTTTTGCATTATATAACTTTTTATTTTTATTTTAAACCTTATATTTAATATAAATTTATTTAAGGGGAAATATTATCACATATTACGCGTGTTATTAATCCATTTTTAAAGAATATTCTCTTGATAGTTAATAGTTTAATTTCAAATTTTATGCTTAGTACGCCTGCTGCACCTTAATTCAAAGTGGTTGACCAAATTTTTTATTATTTGTTACTGCTTTATATAGGAATTGGATCGGTTGGCTCAACATTTGTCAGACTTGGGGAATCTGGGAGCTGCAGACCGCGAGAAAGAGCGTGAAAGGGAAAGAGACCGCGAGCAGCGAGAAAAAGATCTTCGGGGCTACCAAGATGAGGATGGGCAGGAATGGGGGAGGGGAAACAAGGTTGGAAGCCTGTTGGTTTCTTGCTCCCACAGGGTGGAAAGAGATTCTAGCGATGATGAAGATGATGGAAGAGTTGCTAATGATGGCACCCCTCTTGCTTCTGACCCGCCGAAGCCTCTGTGAGTATACGAAACTTGGTAATTTGATTGTAATTTGGAATATAAGTTTTGGCAATTAAGTGATTACTTAATCCTATCCTTTGACAGTGTGAAGAGCATATCATAGATTGAACAAAAGAATATTCTCCTTTTCTTAATTTTCACTTGCTTAATTTTAATTTTCATTAGCCTGAGAAAAAATGAGTTTTTGCACATATATTGCACATCTCGATCAGTTTTCTTTTTTTCCTTTTTATTTCTCTTCCATTATATTTTTTTTTTCACAAAATTTAGCTTCAATCGTATTACTCAACAACAGTTTTTTTTAGTTTTTTTTTCCTGCTGCATCAAATTGAATAACCAAGGAGACATAACACATCCATGCCTACTTCCGCTGGTTTGGTGAGATATAATATAAAACCAAGCTTTTTCAAACCAGTATTTCTTACACCCACGCTTCAATATTGTCATATACCTATTCATCAAGAGCGCCTACCACCAACACCATATATCACTACAACCTGCCATAGCGCTTCCTATTAATCCTATTTATACGCCTGTTGCAAATCGATTGACGATAAAAATTTATTCTTTCTTTTCTCAATTTTTGTTTCGATTGGTAAAGATTTTGACACCACACGTGTGGCGTACCGGGGGGGGGGGCCAGAGGGGCCATGGCGCCCCCTTGATAGATTTTAGACACTAATGCATTTTTTTAAGTAGATCATATCCGTTTATAACAGTCCAGAAGGTTAAAATTATATATACTGTACTAATTATATATTATATTATTATCATAATTATATAGTATATATTGAACATATAAGGATATATAGATTATATATGGATATAATTAATATCAGATTAAATAATTATATATATATTATATATATATATATAGATATATATATTATAATATATATATATATATTACAATATATTATATATATTAATAGATAGAATATTAGATATATATATATATATATATATATAAAATATATAATATATATATATAGTTATTATAACAAATCTATAATCATATATAGATTATATATATACTTTATATATATTTAATATAGTATATTTTAACGGATTTTTATATTTGCCCCCCCCCCCCGAAAAAAATCTATAGCGCACTGATCCACTTTATTCCTCCATACTTCTTAAACGCACTTTGTCTTCCCACCCGATCAGTCCCTCAGTCACTCGACGCAATCTTTCCTTTCGACCAAAATACCAGATATATCTTCTCTACACACACAAATTAAAACAAAAGATCGCCCTAATAATTCCTACGGTTACCCTTATCTGCCTTACCTTATTTATAAGGGTTACTGATTACTGCTCTCCCCTTATACCTCGGGAATTTATTCCCCTCATAAACGTTCATGTACATAAACTTCAAATCCAAGCTTCAATCTCATTCATCTCGCTTTTCGTCTGTTGATCTTCACAGTTATTTTTCCTATAACTGGAAGATTACATTCTTCAAGCCTTCTCACTCTACCCATTCATTACCGCATCTTTACCAACTTGAACCTCTCCAAAATCCTTTTTCATTGCACCATCAAAAAAACATCACATTCACTCATATCCTTCATTCTACCAATGTTATGCAGAATTTTTAATGCTGTTTCCCTACACTCTCTCCTCTAATCATTTCATCAGTTATTTTAGGGAATATTTTCCAAGTCATAGTTGAATTGATCTTTCCATATTTTTCTCCATTTCTATAAACCTTTCGCACTTCCTAAATATATAGTATATATAATATATATACATATATATATATATATATATATATTAAATATATATATATATATATCATATATATATATATTATATATTATTATATAATACTAATATATATAACTATATATATAAATATATATATATATATATATATAATATATATATATTATATAGTATATAATATATAATAATTATATATTAATATATAATAATATATATAATTAATTATATATATATATTTATATATGATATATAATATATATATAATATTATATTTATATTATATCATCATAATTAATAAATTGATTCATCGTTAATAAGGCACCATGAAGGCACATTACCTCACAAATAAGCCGCTTTACAGTAGGTAAGTGGCGACTTCATTCATGTTTATTTTTCATTTAACGGAGTATTTTACATTGCATTCAATTACTAATAATACCATAATTATTATTATTACTTTCCCAATTACATTTATTATTATTATTATTGATTATTATTGTTATTATTTAATTATTATTATTTTCTTCTTCTTATTATTATTATTATTATTATTATTAATTATTTATTTGTTTGTCCGTTTTTAAAAGCCTACCTTTCTGCGTGAACAAGGATGGGTTATTTGTGGTTAATTTGTTAAAATGTGTTATTTTTGTGTAAATGTTATCAATATTCTTTGGTCATTGATATTATTTTATATACATTATTACTTGAATCTTATGAAGCCTCGTTGTTCATTTTACTTGTTTGTCTCAAAAATTTTCCTTTTAGCATACATTGTCTTTCTTGATGAACAACTTTATTCAGTATATATATATATATATTATATATATATATATATATATATATATTATTATATATATATATATATACTATATATATATATATATTATATATATTATATACTATTATCTATTATATATATATATATATATATATATATATATATATATATATATATATTAAATAAATAATTGCCTTGATTTACATCCCTCGTCATGAATGAGAGTTTAAGAGTTTAGGAGTATTTTTGTATGTATTTGAATTTGTACCTTTTTGGAGGTGGTATTTCTTTGCTTTTCGTGTTTACCTTTGCTCCTGTACTCTAAATTTAGATAAAGGAATATTTGTAGCTGTTGTTTTTATCATTCAAAGGTCCTCCACCAAGCCGACCTCTTCCTCCTACACCTGATGAGAATGCAGATGAGAGGAATAGAACGCTTGTTATGCCGAGGGTAAGTTTTCTTTTGAAATAATTTTTCCAATGCCTATATTATTTTTTTCTTTTTTTTTTTAAATTCTTACAGCAAGTCTTTTTATTATCTTTTGATTTTTCCCGTCTGTCCTGTTAATATCAAAAAAGTTTCAGGGGTCTGTCAATTGGTGATTTGGTTCAGGGGGAAAGAACATAGATTTAGGTTTCTTTATATGATGAAAATATTTATTCTTGTACTAGGGTTCACATTCTATAATATTCAATATTCTTGGTTTACTAATTATGGTGTATTAACTCGATAACTATTTGGGATTTATGACTAACTCTTGAGGGTGCATGCTTGATACAGGAAGAAGAGGACGTTGAAAGGAACTTGGGTCGTCAGGGACCACGGCGAGGTTCAGAAGGGTCACGTTGGTTTGAGAGGGGAAAACCTAATCGAAATTCATGTCAAGGTGAAATTTCAAAGTCAAAACAGGAGAGAGCACAACCTTACGTAGACTCTGTAGGAGGAGGGTCTCCAGGGGAAAATAAGGCTCATCGTCGAAACGACTCAGAACCCCCTGCAGGGCCTCTACGAAGACAGCATACTGATGGAGTACTTGCTAGAAGATCAGAAATGGTTCGAACGAGTCATATTGAATTAGCTCTTCAAGGGGGAGCGCGTAATAATGCTCAAGTTCCAAAATCAAATAAGGGTGAACCTGTTTTAATGGATTATGCTCTTAATCGTGGAGAGGAGGTTAGACCTCCATTGAGAAGGCAAGTATCACTCGACAGTGAGCTAAATGCTACCTGTGCAGATAAATCGCCTAGTGGAGGGAGACATGAATGGGGTGGTCCTAGAAGAGAGAAAACAGATCTCGAATATCGGAGAGCAGAACTTCGTTCGGAATTGGAACGTCGTAGAGTGTCAAGAGATGGAGCTCCGAGTGCACAAAGGCAAGACAGCAATGAAGATTCTCAGCAGAAAGAGTATTACCTTCTGCAGGTCAGATTGTGGGTGGAACGATCGATTTTTTGTTTTAAAAATTTTAATAGCATGTCCTCAAAAGGAAATTTTCATAGCAAAAAAAAAAAAAAAAAAAAAAAATTGAGGTGCATGGTAAACTGATGTTATTAATTTTGAAAGAACAGTTTCCAGTGCTTTTAATTAACGCGATCAAACCTTCTTACAATTTGTTATGGCTTTCGACTAAAAACTGAAACTGACTTTAAAAGTTATGAGGGAAAGTTGACTAATAACTTGGGTTGTTGCTGATTTTGGTAGTCTACTCCTTCTGTCCTCTCTGTTACTAACATTATTCCTTTGTTAATTTGGGATCTCTTCCTTTTTCTTTTTGGTGGTTGTTGAGTGCATGCAAAACCAAATAATAAAAATGGTATTTTAAATTTATATTCAGATTAACATTAATTACCTACCTAATTATTATTATTATTATTATAATTAATATTATTATTATTATTATTTATTTATTATCATTCATTTATCAATATTATTTTATTATCATTATTATTATTATTATTATTATTATTATTATTATTATTATCATCATTATTATTTATATTAATTATTATTATTATAATTAAAGGATTCAATTATGAATAATTATATAGGGAACATGATTTTTTCAATTGGTATGTTCATTTTATTAAATACTTGCAATTGTGTTAAAATTGAAGCTTACTAATAAATGTGATTTATATTATTAGTCACTATATACTATATATATATATATTAGATATATATAATATATATATATATATATTAATATATATATATTATTATATATATATTTATAATATGTGTGTATGTGTATATTTATATATATAATATATATATATTATATATATAGTTATATATAAAATAGGATCGTTAATAGAGCGGTAATTGAGCTCAAACCAATCTGGGATGGTACCCCAGGCTCACATACCTCATCCCGGTTCTTGCCGGGATCTTCCTCTACCTCCAGCTGCTTACTGTTTCTGAGAATTCAACGCGATAAACATTTGCGCGCTCATGAAATTATTCTCGTCAAAAACACTGGAAAATCTTACGGTGACTTAACAGCAAACAACTGGAAGAGAGAAGTTCAATTCGGGGTTTTTCTTTATAATTCATTCATTGTCTTTTGATTCTAATTAATTGGAAAAGAAATTGGCGAAGAATTATGATTTTTTTTCTGTTATTGGAGTAAATCACATTAATCGTTCAGTTTTAAAAATGGTCTGACAGTGAGCTTTTTTCAATTATTAATGAAAATTTTTTAAGTGGTAACTTTATAAAATTAAAATAAGTAAAATCGTGCATTAAAAATCAGTATTAGCTGTATCGTGTATGCTATAAAATAATGTTACAAAATATTGTCTAAGAATGAACAATTTATGTTTAAAAAGTACTGCTATGCTCATACATAATAATAATAAAGAGTGAAAAAAATAAATAAAATTGATTACGATGATATAGGTTTGTCACCTGAAGTGCATGGCTGTAATTCGTGGGGTAATTTATGGTTAGGGTAGTATATAGTTAATAAGCATTGTATTTCTTAACTTTATATATTATATTACTTGTTTGTATATTTAATATTCTATATATATATTTATTAGTATATATATATATAATTATATATAATATATATATATATATATATATATATATATATATATATATATATATAAACAGAGAAAAGGAAAGTCTGGGGTTGTGCAGGCTCTTAAAAAGATTACTAAGGTGTAACTTGAAGCTGCGAGTTAGTAATTAATGTGAGTTTCTGATTTGAGAATAAAATCCAGACATTAATTATGTCATGATCATGCGTGATAGAAATAAGTTGATGCAGATACTGTGCCAGAAGATCCGGTTTGACACCGATCTGGGTTTGCTTAGGTAAGTAATTTCCAAAAGATGAAAGTGCGAAATTGACAATAAAAGTTGAATTTAGATTTTAGAAAATATAAGATTTTAAAAGGAATTTGAAGAATTCAGATGGCAAGTTAAAAACTTGAGGCTGAAAAAATTACTTTGAGATAGAAAATTCCACCTTCAAATTTAAAATTTGGGAAGAGTTTTGTTAAATTCGAAGATGATTTTAAACTCAAAAGAAATACAGAAGTGAAAAAAACAAGTTGCTGAATCCAAGTCCAGTACAAGAAGTGTATGCAGAATAGAAGTCTAAATTCAAAGTTGAAATCACGAAAATTATTCTACGAAGAACAAGAAACTGTAAAGAAACTGTTTGAACAAATTTAAATTTGCCCCGAAAATAATTTCTGCAAAGAACAAGAGTTTACAAAGACAAAACCTTATTATGGATGGTAAAGGCACAAAATCTAAGGACAAAATTACTAATTTCACAGTTGAATTTCAAAATACAGGAGCGAATTTTCAAAGTAATGGAGTGCAAGTTAAATTAAGGAAAGAAAGATAATTGACAAAGTAAATTTTAAATATGAGGAGCAAAATGGCAAAATTCTTTCACAAGGAATTAAAAGTTGAAGTTTATGAAAGAAGTAAGCTCAAATAAAAATTCAAAAACTAAGGCTAAACGATTTTTTATTACAGTAAAAGAACAAACTTTAAAATTAAGTATGAAGACTTCAATGGAATAAAGTTTCTTGTCTTATGAATAAAAGACAATTATAAATGAGAGTATAAAAAGTATACATCAACGTTTGACGAACAGAAGGAACTGCAAAAAGAAATATTATCGACCTGCACAAACGAAAATGTAAAATAGAAGTTAGAATATTGAGATTGAGGAAAGCGACCTCTAAAGTGCAAAGTATAAATTGGAAATGCGAGACTGAAAACCGCAAAATTATATCCTCAAAAGTGTAAAATATAAGTACGAGAATAGAATATCTGAGAATTCTTATCAAAAATGCAAAGTGGAAATACGAAAACTATGCAGTAAATAAAATTTACAAAGATGCAAATGAATCTGCAAAATGTGTTAAATTTGCAACAAACGTTATTCGTCGCAAAAGTTTGCTTAAGTTTCTTTCAGGAAGTGACTTGCTGTCAAAACAGTGCTTCTTGCTTTTATGTCAAAAAATTTACGAGAGCTTGGTTTTTGCAATGTCCAACCCAATCGGCAAAATTAAATCAAAAATGTAAATTCAAAGAGGTAATATCAAAGAAGTAAAACAAAAATGAATTTGAAGCAACGAAAGGAATTTGAAACCGAGAGGGTTAGTGCAAAACTCTTATTTGCCAAGTTTTAGTAAAAGAAAACATAAAGTAGACAGTAAAGGTATGTGGACGGTTTCATAATACAAAATAAAATGAAAAATACTCAAAAATATCTTAAAACGCAAAATTATATAAAATATTCAAAATAAATATACGAAATATGCAAAATATATATATTTGAAAGCAAGTACTTAAAAAACAAAAAATCTATAAAATTTGTGGGGAGGCACCAAAGCTTTGGCCGAAGCTTCGGTATACCAAATAATTCGCCAAATTGCAGAAGCTTTGACTTCGGCCGAATCATTTTAGTATCATTTCAACCATGCGATGACAAGAAGCAAAATGCATAATTCCTCATTTGGCCATCTTACATCCTTTTCAGCCTCGATTGCCCCTTCAAAGGCTGATTTCTTTCGTCACTACCTATTGGCAAGGAATAGAGAAGATATTGAATCAAAGGCCACAAAAACTGCAAAAGAATGTTATAGAATTGTAGAAAAGATGTCGAACGCATTTGGGATCTGTTTTTATTTCCTCATTCATCACTCGAGGTGGTTGCTATGAAAATTGAACGCTTAATTGTGTCAGCTACAAATCTAAATAAAATTCCTCTCAAGCAAGAAATGACATCTGCATTAAAAACCTTGGGGCATTTGATGAGATGTTTGATATATGCACATGTACTTGCCATGATAAGGAAATCAGCAGAAAGGATTGTAGATGTGCAATTAGAATTCCAGTGATTGAGTGGGAATCTTTTGTTGAAAAAAAAAAGAATTAACCAGCTTGGTCTAGTAGATGGGATCCATATTTCAGTAACAAAAAAAAAAAAACTAAAGATAGGTATGAAATTCTTGAATGTAGAAAAAT
>JABUQX010056881.1:15000-22500 GCA_015478945.1 Trachelipus rathkii
TGTGCTTCCGACGCGCTCTGTCTTGTTCAACTCTACTCTATATGTCTTAACACTATACTTTTCCTCAGTGCTGAAGGCGCGATTTGTTCAACCGATCCCGAAAAAAGGTAGCCGCTCTGATCCTTCAAAACTATCGGCCCTATAAGCTCTCACTTGTATTTTTTATCTAAAGTCTTTGAAACTCTTCTTTACTCTCATTTCCTGAATCATCTGGAGTCTTCATTCCCTTCTTTCAGATAATCAGTATGGGCTTTCGACGTTCGAAGTCAACTGGTGACATACTTTCTATCTAAATGATTTATGGTCTTCTGCCCTTAGGGACTAGGGGAGTCTTGCGTGGTGGCGCTTGACATAATCCAAAGCTTTGACCGGTGTGGCACGCGCGCTAACTCCGAATGGCTCCCTTCCTTTTGGGTTTCCTCCTTTCTCTTTGCTACTCATGTCTAGTTTTCCTTCAGATCGTTCCATATCAGCACTCGTTGGCTAGAGCGTCCTCTCCTCCTTTCCTGTTAATTGTGTGTTCCCTCAAAGTTTTGTTTTATCTCCAACTTTTATTCTTACTTTCATCAACGATCTCCTCAGCTGTACTTCCTACTCTGTTCACTCTTACGCCGATGAATCAACTCTCCATTCTTCTACTTATTTAAATCTGCTCCTCCTTTTGCATCTAGAGTTAGTTGTCTCGTCTCAGCTTTCTGATTCTATACTGCCGAAACTGGATGGGATTCCCGTGGGGTCACAGCACCTTGAAAAGTTTCAATCTCTTTAAAAACTCAACTTCTTTAATATCTCCCTCTCCAAAACACCTCCAACTTTCCTATTTTCTTCGACGACTCTTTAACGTCTCACCTGTGAATACATAAACGTGATTTGTCTCAAAAAACAACAAATTGCCTTGGAAACCTCATATTACAATGGTTGCTAAGGTGCCCTCAAAGAAGCTGGATGTTCTGTTCAGGTTGCGGGAATTTTTTTCCTATGCTCAGTTACTCAGTTATATAAGGGCCTTATTCGCCCTGTATGGAGTACTGTTCTCACATCGGGGGGGGACTCCGGATCCACCCTTCTATTTTGGATAGGTTGAGTCTAAAGCTAAAGAGACTAATAAACTGTCCCCGTCTTTCAAACTCCCTTGACCCTCTATCTCTGCGACGTGACGTTTGGAAGCACTATCTCTTTTCTATAGGAACTACGGTGCGTCTCAGGGGAGCTGACCTCCTGCATTCCACCTACCCTTGCGTTGCCTCGTATCACAAGGGTGCCTTGCTCTCGCATGAAATTGTTGCGTGAGTATGGAAAACCCCGACTTGTTCGTCGTGTGCCTCTTTCTTCCAACTACTTCTGTCTGTGGAAAATCCCTTGCCTCCCTGTTTACAAACTGTGAATTTAATTTCCCTCTTTAAAGCCCACCTCGTGGGCTCACCTGAGAGATTTGCGTTAAGCTGGGGATTGGGTGGGTTTTTCTATGTTTTATCTTCTGCCCCTCTTTGAAAAGGGCCCAGCCCGTGAGTGGTGGTTGACTGTAAATATAATATATAATATATATATATATATGATCGATCCTATATCGATATAATATATAATATATTATATATATATATATATATATATATATATATTATCGTGTTATCATGTTACCGCATTATCGTTTTATCTTGTTATCGTGTTATCGGGTTTTCATGTTTTTGGTAAAATTAAACATGATTTTAAATGAAAATTTAATAAAAAAACAAATTTTTAATAAAAATTTTCTTTTCTTTTTTTAAATCTAAGTATCTTAAAAGAAAATATGAATATCTTATGAATGTCTTAGATTGAGAAGAAAAGGATATGAAAATTACTAAAGTTACAGCTTAAGATAAGATAAATTATAAGATTTTAAAGTTCCAGATTAATAGAAAATTATTTTAAAAATACAAATTTTAACCGATAGAGCTTAGAAAATGGGATATAAATTTATTAAAGTTGCAACTTGAAAGAAATTATTTATAAATATTAAAGTTAACACTTACAAAAGAAAACGAGATATAAATAAAATATTAAATATATGAAAATATAAATGTTTCAATTTAAAAGAAAATATATTAAAACATAGTAATTGAAGCTTGAAAAAAGAGAATAAGATATAAATAAGATATTATATGTTTTAAAATATAAATGTTTCAGTTTAAAATATAATAGTTAAAGCTTGCAAAAGGAAACTAAGACGTAAATATTAAATTCATGAAAAAAATCAAATATAAATATTGCACCTCGATGGAAAAGAGAATACAATGTTTGACGTCATAGAAATGAAGTCACTTACACGCATACGTTAGAACTGAAACAGTCATATGAACAAGTATTATATAAAGTAAAGTTACTTTAAGTATTGTTAGTTTGAACGATAATGTTTATGCTAGAGAAGGTTAGGGTAACTTATACACGATGTTATGAAAGAAAGATATATATATATATATATATATATATATATATATATATATATATATATATATATATATATATATATATATATATATATATATATATATTGATAATATATATATATATATATATATATATATATTATATATATATAATATATATATATATATATATATATATATATATATATATTATATCTATTATATATATATATATAATATATATACTATATATATAAATATATATATACTTATATATATATATATAATATATATATATACTATATATATATATAATTAATATATTATATATAATATCATAATATATTATATATATATAATATATATATATATATAATAAATATTATATATATATATATATATATATATATAGTAACATATAATATATATAATATATTATATATATATATATATATATAATATATATGTTATTATTATTATATAGATATATATATAAATATAGAAAGAGAGAGAGAGAGAGAGAGAGAGAGAGAGAGAGAGAGAGAGAGAAGAGAGAGAGAGGGAGAGAGAGAGAGAGAGAGAGAGAGAGAGAGAGAGAGAGAGAGAGAGAGAGAGAGAGAGAGAAGAGAGAGAGTCGTTATAATTAAAGCTAAGCGACCCCTATAACATTCTTTTTAGATTGTAAGTGAGTATATTTAACAAGATCTGGTTGATATGTTAACCACGTTTTTAATTTATTATTAGCTGACTTTCCCATAAATATTTCATTTCTAAGGTTGAGACCATATTTTTACAAACCGGCCCACAACTTTAGCTGGGCGGGGCCTTACTCATCGGGTTCCTCCAGGCATCCTTCGTTTTCCTCGTTTCTGTTTCATCGTTTAAACTCTTATCCTTCCTTGTAAAGTTTAACTCTTTTCCTCTGGGTCCCCATCTTGGGGTTGTTCAAACACCCCGTAGAGGTTTGAAACCCATAAATTCGGTTTCTCCTTACATGATAGCATATAGTTTGACTAGTCACATGTCAAAATATGCTTGATTCCTGCTCTAGATCCTACTCCAACTCCGGCCCCAGCTATGGCTCCCGCTGCAGCTTCGGATGCGGCACCGACTTCAATTCGAGCTTTGATTCTGACTAAGACTTCGATTCGTGTTGAAGAACTATGTTTGCATACTATTTTTTTAATTTTTCATTTTGGTAGCGGAGCAGTCAAAATTCCACTTTTGGAAGATCCCTTCACCCATTCTGGGGTGTAGGGTGTAAGCATGTATCAATATTTAATAATATATATTTATTTATTTATTTTTTACTTTCTTCGATATCCAAAACCCAATTTGGGGGTCCAGTAGTACCTTCTTCGAGGATTTCTGAGGCCCAAAACCTCGCCTGCCACGAAGTAAAGATGGCCCAAATAAGTGTACGAGTTTTGGTCCGTGATAAAATATTGTAAAGCCCCTATTCGAATGCTTTCTAGGTGTCTGATTACTTTTTGGCCAGATCGCTCTCGATAATGCTATCATAGCTACAGCGAATATTATTCTAAATTATCGATTACATAATTATTTCTATCGATTATGAAATTCAGTGCATCTAACCAATCAGAGATTATTGAAAGATGACTTAAACGGCAATCTGGGCAACTGAGCATGAAAAATCGAAAGGTACCATTAGAAATGATCTCCCGATTATTTAAGACCCTCTAAAGCTACAAAAGAAACCCACGACCCCTTTGGGGCTATAGATTCCGAATTAAGGTTCAAAATATTTGAAAATGGTCTTCCAGACCATGGACACCTTTAGAAAAGGTCTTTTCGGCCTTGGAAACCCTAATTTGACGCACCAATCGTTGAAAAACTTTTCTCCTAATCCGGCTCCGTTCCTTCTTCGACTCTGGCTCCGTATCTGAAGATTCCAAGCTCTCGTCCACGTCCCTAAAAAGAGGTGTCGTCGCAGTCCTAAAATATTACCTCTGGCTGACAGGCTGACCAGCTGATTCGTGTTCACTAGGCCCAGCTTTGGCCACCCTAACTAAGATGTCGCCACCTATTCTACTTATATAAGAAAAAGGAATTCGTCTCAAAAGTAGCAGTAGGGCTGCTTAATTAACGTAAATGAACCAAATAACTGGAGACCGACCGAGCCATTAAATAACAGAAAATTATTGCAATTTCACTAAAAAGGAGTTGGGATCTATATTTTTGCTCCTATCCAAACACAGAATCAAGTAGAACAAAATATTTTTTTTATAAAACTCTGATTTCTTCTGAGGTTTCTTACTACCTGATTTGAATTTAATAAATATATTTACTGTTCGGAAAAGATACAAATATTTGTTCTTAATATAAATAGGATTAGGACGTTTTTGACCCTATTTGTCCAGTTTGATCATTTATTTTGCTTATTCCTGAGTTTCGACATTTTTGTAATAAACTGAGTTTCAAGAAAACAACGATCATAAAATCAAATATTCTTAATTACTAATTACAAAAATGTAAACTTTTTGTGAGAAAATCTCTAAAGATTTTACACTCCTTGTTTTACACTGAGGGCTGAGTTATGATAAAAAGTGTTTTTATGTCAAAAAAAAACTCCTTAATATTCATCTAATTTGGACCAAACAAAACAAAAAATACGGTATGTAAAAGTCTTATTTTGAAAGATTTTCGACACCTTTTAATAAATCCACTTTGAACCAACTACATAAGTGAACTGTGGTCAGAGAGAATTCCATTTTGGATACCCTTCTAAGAAGAAATTTGATTATTTGCTATACATGCCGAATGATATTTGGCACTCTATAAAGATAAAAAATTATATATGTATGTTAGGTAAAACTTTTTTAATTATTCATTTGAACAAAATTGAATTTTCAAAGTCTTTATAGTTTTAGAGATATACCTTTTTTATTTAAAACAATTTTTTTGCATACCCAATTGTTTTTCTGTTGTTCATATCGATCGGTTGAATACTCAAAAAATTATCTCAATAAAATCATTTAGGATTTTTATATTTGATCAATGCCAAAAATTTGGAACTAATTGGCATATATGGCAAGTAACAAAATTTCACTCCTAAATAATGTACTAAAAGCTACCTCTGATTATTGTCCACTCTTAGAGTCAGCTGGAAAAGCAGTCTTTGCTCGCTATAGTTTTTTTTAAAAAAAGTGTCAAAATTAAAGTGCCAGCAGAAGAAAAATGGTAGGTACCACAGAAAATTGTCCTAATTAAAGTTGTAGAGCTCTCCAAATGCTTCATCTTTCGTTTCAATTGATGTAAATCAATCAAAAATTAAGATGATTGTTCAAATTTAAATTTAACGGAATTTCAATTTAAAAAGGAAGGTTAACCTACCCAATTTTGAATTTAAGCATTTTTACTCCGATTTGCCATCATCACATCCAATATTGTGATAAATTAGTAAGATTTTGCATTTATTTACATAATTTTTTATAATAAATGTAGATTACCTAAAAATTTCAGCTCTATTTACTTAAAAAAAATATGGAATAATAACAACTGTTTTCTTATGAAGTTTTTGGCCCTTAATTTTTTAAATTTTACAGTTTGACTAAAAAAAATTGCAATTTGAGAGCCTTTGATCAAAACTTTTTCATTTTTTCAATGAAACTAGATATACGACATTCAAATATTTATATCTGGATAAATTATATCACCAATTGAATACATCAGAGATACTTTGAATACTTTTGACATTTGGAGAGAACATATCTGAAAACTGCTCTTCACACCACCAGGCCATTGCTCGTACAATATCAAAATTTTTATGATATAAAGGTATGCTTTTAGTCATATTTTGCTAGCAATAATACACAACACTTCTAAATTTCAGTTTATTTGCTAAATTTAGCAATAAGTTCTGACTATAATAGTAATACAAAAATTTAAAACTCGAACTTGTCAGTTATTGTTTCTTAATTCCCAACGATCTTCAAATGATAATTTTTTGAAAAAGTTCACAAAAACTTTTATTTATTTTTTCAGAAAAGTTAGAGATAATTGTGTAACACTTTCATCACGAAAGATTTTTATTGAAACATTCTTTCATAGTTTTTTAAAAAAAATATATTATTTTCATAAATATTTTGACTCGCAACTTTTTTTCAAAAGATATAAATAAAAAATGTGAAACAATAATTTTTATAGATAATATCTATCTGCAGTGTTGATGAAAATTTGGAATGGATCAGGCAAACGACAAAAAAGTTATAAAAATGAACTGGTTGGGCGTAGTACCTCCAAAATCATTGATTCCATAGAAATTTTTTATTAATAGGTTTATGTATATCCAGCAGAAAATAGGTTTATGTACCAAATTTTAAGCAAATATTTTTTAAAATTAAAATTTAAACATAAATAAAACGATTTTATATCAAAAAATTTCAGTAATCTATAGCTATTAACTAATTATTTAATTAATTAAGATTTTTCAGATTAAAGGAGTCAATTACTATAATGAGTATCAACGATTAAAGCTTATCTAACATTAACTATCTTTTCAGAAAATGAAGCAGGTTTCAAATAACACGAGCATAGTTATTAATATTTTGCTAGCAATTTGTATAATTTTGGCAGTAGAATTCAAGATAATAGGAAAATATTATTCTGAAGGTAAATTGGGCATTGGCGATTTATATATATATATATATATATATATATATATATATATATATATATATATCTCAACATTATTATACATATATATATATATATATATATATATATATATATAATATAATTATATATATATATATATATATATATATATATATATATATATAAATAAGAATCTCAACAGTATGTAGTGGAATGAAGAGGTGATACAAGCGGTTCAAAATAAAAAAAAAAATATGCTTGGTTGAATGACTGAAAGCCAATGATGAGATCTCAAAAGAAAAGTGTCTGGAATTATATAAGAAGGAGGAAAGGAAAATTAAATGTTGCATACGTAGGGGGGAGGAAATGAGGAAATGAACAGTTCGGAAGGAGGAGGATTTGGGGATTTAAAAGGGTTTTAAACAATATTGGAAGGAAGCTTTGAAAGGTTCCAGAATGAGAGGAAGAAAATCTGCAT
>JABUQX010056881.1:27500-33516 GCA_015478945.1 Trachelipus rathkii
AGTACATCAGTAAATCAAACTGGCCTCCCCACCATCCTTCCACCCCTCCATGATCTATTGATCTATTGATTTATTGATCTATTGATTCATGTCATATTTTTTAGCAAAATTTTAATGTTTTAAAACATAACCTAAATCTGGTTTCTGCGGGTAAATCAGTAAATCAAACCCCCCTCCCCAGCACCCTCCTGCCCATCTGTGATCTATTGATCTATTGATCTATTGATCTATTGATTCAAGTCATATTTTTTGTATAACACAACACAAAACTTTTATTCTTTTTTTGTTTGTAACGTAAATAACTCGTACTTTTACATACCTTAAAGCAATAAATGCAGTAAATCAGTAAATTAAAAGAGGTGCCCCCTACATCCCATCTATTGATCTATTGATGTTATTGATCTATTGAATATATTTGATTCAAGTCATATTTTGTATAACATAACACAAAACTTTTATTTATTTTTGTTTCATTTGTTTAAATCATTTTTGTTTTTACTAAATTTTTTATTCTTTTCATGTTTATAACTTAAAAAACTTGTTCTTTTATACCCTAAAGCAGTAAATCAACAAATCAAACCATCCCGCCCCACCTTCCCACCCCCCCTCTGTCCGCCTTCCCATGATCTATTGTTTCATATCA
This sequence comes from Trachelipus rathkii, assembly GCA_015478945.1. Taxonomy (NCBI): domain Eukaryota; kingdom Metazoa; phylum Arthropoda; class Malacostraca; order Isopoda; family Trachelipodidae; genus Trachelipus; species Trachelipus rathkii. Next base: position 28,144 of record JABUQX010056881.1, read on the forward strand.
TATTTCCCGAGTATCATTTCGGATAAACATAAACATAAAAATAAAGTTCTTATACACTGCAACGAATATATACTAAAGTAACAAAGTTTTTAAAATTAATAAAGCTAACAAGCATCACTGAACTAAAGAATATAATGTACAAAACAACAAACCTAACATCCCTTAAGCATGAAATAAACTGTTAACATTAACAAAGTTCCACCACTTATCAACAGTAAAGTAACTAACATAGCTATACAAAAAACGTAAACCTATTTACAACTTTGTCAAAGCATATATCTAAGCATATCAATGTATTTTACTCCCGCTAATAATATTCAACAAAAATTTCATCATAACCTTGTATAATTATCATACTGATCAAATAAATATGCTAACGTACAAAGTTTTTACATTAATAAAGCTTTACATACCAGACCTGAACTAAGAATATAATGCAAAAAGACAAACCTAAACACACCTTAAGCAAGAATAACTGCTAACATTAACAAAAGTTCCATACTTAAACAACATAAAGTAACTAACAGCGTACAGAAACGTAACCTATTCCCACTTTGTCAAGCATATCTCTCTCTAACATATGTTAATTTTACATTAACTGTTAATATTTAACAAATATTTATCATAATCTTGTCTAATTATATAATTATCATAATTAAGAGTATTATGCTAACGTAACAAAGTTTTTCACATTAATAAGCTTACATAGCATCACCTGAACTAAGATAATAATGTTCAACGACAACCTAAAACATACCTTCCGCACGAATAAACTACTAACAATTAACAAAAGTTCCATACTTAACCAACAGTTAAGAAATACCTAACACAGCGTACAAACGTAACCTATTCATACTTTTTTTTCAAGCATATCTTAACATATCAATGTGAATTTTACATTAAAACATGGTTAATATTAACAAAAATTTATCATAACCCTGTCTAATTATCATACCAAACTAACAATATATGCTAACGTAATCAATAAAGCTCACATCTTAACATAGTAATATTTAACGAAAATTCATCATAACCTTAACTTAACTATGCATAACCCCCAACGAGTAATTTGCAAACATACAAGTTTTATCCATAACATAACTATAAAAATAACAAAGTTTAATATCAAACTAACATAAAAATCAGTTCCTTTGAGATAAAAATATCATAGTTAAAGTGTAATAGCTTACTGATTTTAATGCAGTAATCAATAATCAGTAAATCAAACCCAACGCCGTCCCTCCTATCCCCTTCCCACCCACCCTTCCATGTCCTATTGATGCTATTGAATTGTTGTCATATTTTGAAGTATCATTGTTGTGGATAAAGCATACATAAAAATAAGTTCTTTATTTACTGTACCAACAAATATATGCTAACGTAACAAAGTTTTAACATCAATAAAGCTAAATATCACAACCGAACTAAGAATATAATGTGCAAAGACAAACCAAACACAACTTACGCACCGAATCATAACAGCCAACATTAACATAGATCCATACTTAACAACAATAAAGTAAACTAACATTGCATGCAGAACGTAACCTATTCACACTTTTTCAAACATACATGTAACATATCATTGTTATTTTTACCTTACCATTTTTTTTTTTTTACAGTCAACCACCACTCACGGGCTGGGCCCTTTTTTCAAGGGAGGGGCGAAAATAAAATATCCATAGCATATAATATTTAACAAAAAATTTATCATAAACTTTACCTATTATCATACGACCAACGAGTAATGCTAAGGTAACAAAAGTTTTCACATTCAATAAAGCTAAACATATCATGAACCTGGAGCTAAGAAATATAACTGTACAGACGACAAATCCTACCATACCTCAACGTATGAATAAACTGCTAACATTCACAAAGTTCCCTACTTATCAAAGGTAAAGTAGCTAACAGGACATACAAAACTCAATGTATCTCCGCTTTTCCAACATATCAGAAACAGCTAAGGCAGTATGATCTAACCAAAAAATCCAAACAAAGTACCAAATCTATCAACAGGTACCAGATTTGAATTATTAATTGGCACTACCACCTTCCATCAAGTGTACTCCATATCAAATATAACAGTCATTTTGAGACTATGAATAAACGTAGAACATTAGCAAAATTCTCGAGCAAATCTAACATTACTCAACAAAAACTTAACCTAAGCCCACGTTTCTAATACATCATCATCAGTTAACACAGTAATTCTTACGAAAACTTATCTTTCTCTAACAAATAAACGTGTTCATTTCACAATTGTGATAGTAATAATTTAAAACAAAGCTAACAGAACGGATTTACATAAGGCACAGCCGAAGGGGCTTTGCCGATTAACCGCTAACACCCTCCCTTCGGGGTAGCGGACGAGATGGGTCCTTCATGCATTCTGTGGGTTGATCTCGCAATGTAGTGGGTGCTCGTCGCTGAAAATTTTTGGTTTGTATGTATATGAAAAGATTGAGATTATGTTGATGAGTGAGGCGCATTCGAGAAAGCTTTTGTATAAACATGAAAGTAACCTTATGATAAGCCTGCAGTGTAACCTAACTGAAACATCTGTGTCATAAATAACTCAAACCTGGTAAGTAATGAAATAGTTTAGTTTCTTTGTAGAGGTGTAAAGGGAAGTAGGTTACGCTTTGTGATGCTGCGGTAGTTACTTTACTGATATTAATCAGTGTACTTTGATAATGTTGACTGTTATTCGTACGTAAGATAGTTAATGTTCTTAGTAAGGTGCTATTATGTTAATTGTTACGTCATCCCTTATACTACCGTTATTACCACTAACACTACTCTAAACTACTGCTTCACTACTACTGCTACTACTACTACTAGCTACTCTACTACACTACTACACTACTACTACTACTGTACTACTACCTAATAATAATACATAATAATATAAATAAAATAATAATCATAATATAATGAATAAAAATAATAATGAATAATAAATAATATAATAAATCATAATAATAATAATAAAATAATAATAATGATTAATAATAAAAATAATATAAAAAATAATAATAATAATTAATAATAATAATAATAATAATAATAATAATAATAATAATGAATATAATAATAATAATAATATAATAATAATAAATAATAATAATTAATAATAAATAATTGAAAGTTACCATTGGTTGCCGAATCACCTCTATATGATTCGTGGTTGCCAAACCTACCAGTTTGTATATGGTAAAGCTTGAGATTGTTATACTTTGGTTATATTAGCAGTTTTTCACCGCTTAATGTATGTCTAAGGTTATGTTATGGTACTTATATGTTTTTAGTTCAGGAAATAATGTGTTTAGCGTTTATTCGTTGATCTGCATGATCAATAGGTTATTTGATGTTTGACAGAGAATTATGCTAATGTCCACGTTTATTCATAGTTCAAGATGATGTTATGTTTGATATGCAAGACGACTTTGATGAATGTAAGTATCAATTCATGTGTTTCAAGATGCTGGTAATCTTTGATAGTTGGTCTATTGTTAAGTGAATTTGTTAGATAAACTGCTTTAGCTGCGATGATTTGTTTGAAAAGCAGGGATAGGTTGAGTTTTGCTGTGTAATGAGGGTAGTTGAGAACTTATTCATAGTCCAAAAGTTAATGTCTTATTCGTAGTTCCAATGTTAGTATCTATTGTAAGTTTTCGTCCATTGTAACTGTTAGATATGTTAGGCTATGTTTAATTTCTGTTACGTTTTGTTAAATATTACTGTGACAATGTGAAATGAACACTGATTTGTTAGAGAAATGATAAGTTTCGTAAGATATTACTGTGTAACTGATGATGATGTATTAGAAACGTGGGCTTAGGTTAAGTTTTTGTTGAGTAATGTTAGATTTGCTCGAGAATTTTGTTAATGTCTACGTTTATTCATTGTTCAAAATGATGTTATATTTGATATGAGTGACACTTTGATGAAGATGGTAGTGTCAATTCATAGTTCAAAATGTTGGTATCTTTGATAGATTGGTCACTTTGTTTGGGGATTTTGTTAGATAATACTACCTTAGCTGTAGCTGATATGTTGGAAAAGTTTGCTTCTTTACCTTTGATAAGTAAGGAACCTTTGGGTGAAATGTTAGCAAGATTAATTCATACGTGAGGGATGGTAGGTTTGTCGTTGGACATTATATTTTCAGTTCAGGTTTTGATATGTTAGCTTTATTGATGTGAAAACTTTGTTACATTAGCATATATTCGTTGGTCTGTATGATAATTAGGTAAGGTTGTGATAATTTTTTGTTAAATATTACTATGTTAAGGTAAAAATAACAGATATGTTACAGATATGTTTGAAAAAGTATGAATGGGTTACGTTCAGTATGCAATGTTAGTTACTTTACTGTTGTTAAGATGGAAGTTTTGTTAATGTTGACTTCTTATTCGGCGTAAAGTAAGGTTAGGTTTTGTCTTTGTACATTGTATATATTCTTAGTTTCAGGTTATGTATGTTAGCTTTATCTGATGCTATAAACTGTTGTGTACGGTTAGCAATTATTCGTTGCGCTCAGTATATAAAAAACTTATTTTTATGTTATGTTTACCCAAAATGATACTCGAAATATGAATTGAATCAATAGATCAATAGATCTAGGAAGTAAGATGTTAACAGTGAGTGGTTGAGTGAAAAGGCGATGCAAGTGGTTAAAAGTAAAAAAAAGATTGGTTGAATGTACTGAAAGCCATGATAGATTTCAAAAAGAAAATTTTAAAAATTTATTGCTAAAGAGGAGGATCCAATATTTGGGGATTTTGGGAACTCAGTTTTAATATTTCCTATAAATGGATATAAAATTCTTAATTTTCAGACAATTTTGATGGGAAAAAAGCAAACCGCAATTTTTTTTTACCTCTAAAACGTCATTTTCGGGTGTTTTTCTGTGTCTGTAGTCATTGTTACGGCGTTTTCATTTTCTCCGAACCTAATTTCTTGACATTTTTTCGTATCAACTCACTTCAACAAATTTTTTCGAAATGACTTCAAACCTTGAAATATTACATAGATAGATCTATTAGCGTCCAAAATGCATTAAGCAAGTTTTGATTTTTGAAAATTGTGCTCAGTAATGTTGAAAATTTCAAAACGTACTTTTTTTTTCAAATTGCTGGGCCACTAATTTCCAAAAATCAAAAAACTAACATTTGTATTTTGTGCGTAATAGATCCATATATGTATATTTCAAGTTGATAGTCCATTTCGAAAAAAATATTTATATATCGTATGTATATATATCAAGTTTGTTAAGTCATTTCGAAAAAAATATAAGAAGTTGATTGCGAAAAAATGTAAAAAATTAGGTTCGGAAAAAATTAAAAGGCCGAAACAATGACTACTGAA
>JABUQX010056882.1:0-47500 GCA_015478945.1 Trachelipus rathkii
TCTATAGTGACAGTAACATATTTTTAATAAAGGGTGCAATATAATAGAAGAGTCCTTTAATACCAATGCTTTCAAGGAGTTTCAGGAGAGGTTGGTAAAAATCAGATCAAACATGTAAAAATTAACCTTTTTTTCTCCATGGCAAGGTAGCCATTGGGAAGGGTATAAAAAGTAATGAAACAGTGTCTGTAAAGCTGTTGGAAAGAGTAAAGTGACTATTTTGAACTTCTAACCACTCTGTCTGACATAGAAAATGCCATCAATTCCAGACCCTAACCTATAGATCTGGTACCTCTGAGTTGGAGGCAATAACGCCCAATTGTTTTTTGAAAGTCATGTTTAATAGTAATTTAATATTTAAAAGTAATTTTGATATAGAATATCAGATGGGCAGTGCACCCAACAAAGAGGTACTAGATTCTACCCTCATAAAACAAAATGAACTCTATGAAGAGTTCAGGTGTTTGTGGCATGAGGAATATCTCCTAAGTCTCCGGGAACGGTCTAGACACTTGTTTCAGGGTATTTGGGAAGATAAAGTAAAAATGGGTGATGTGGTGCTAATAAAGGACATCAATAAACCGCGCCCATTTTGGAAATTAGGTAGAGTGTTGGATGTTATAATTGGTCACGATAATAACATCAGATCAGTCAAATTAAAAACAGGTTCTGGTGAAGTAGGATTGCATTCAATCAGCAACCTTTACCCCCTCGAATTAAATACAGGAGGTGGTAGTGTACCTGTAACACCAGTACAGGATGACAACAGCAACAGACCTGGACCTTCTGGAGTAAATAATAATAATAAAGCCAATAATAAAAGACCTATGAGAAAAGCTGCTCTTAAGCAGAGGCAGTTTATGCAATCCAATTTAGCTGATCTATAAATTAAATTGCATAAATAAATTAAGATTGGTTTAGGGTAATTTTAAAGGTAGATTTAAGGTTTTAAGTAAAAGAAAAGTAAAAAAAATATATTTTTAACTAATTAAATAAGTAATATTAAAGGAAAACGTAAACACACAGCTTAAGTAAACACAAAAGGTATTACTGCTTTCTTTTGAAGCAATCCTCTGTCCGGGTGTGTGAAAAATTATTCATGAAATTGTACATTTTCATCATTAAATATTAAACCACAGTAAAAATAAATAACAGTAAAAATAAAAATGAAATATTGCAGTAATATTCATCCGCCAGATCACATGACACCAACGCGGTCAGTATATGAATTTCCAGTATAAAATTTTTCCAGTATTTGAACAGTATGCAGTTCTTACGTACTTAGTCAACACGTATTATTACTCCGTCAGTATTATTCTGTTAGTAACCTGTCAGTATAGAACTAGTATTATGTATTATGATTTAAATATTCTCCGTTTAGTAACTTAAAGTGAAAGGATAAACAATAAGTGTCTTTTTTCTTTTTATTAATGTTAATAGTTGATCACGGCCGGTTTTAATTCTCTCACACTTGATCACAGCTTCTTTAAGAGCTAGTTAAAGGGTTAACTATTATAAATTTAGGATTATTAAAGTAGGATAGAGTCCTTTAAAATAAAGGAGGAAACCCTTTCAAAACCATTTGGAAATTCCTATCAAGTAATAATAAATCTTCTTCTTGTCACTTAATAACTGTCTTAATTAATGATATTAAGTAATTGTTCTCCAAAGAGTATTTAGGAAGGCCTTCCAATCGTGAACTCTAATAACTTTAAAGAACTTGAGAATTCGTCAACTGGAAGAACAATTATTAAGGTAAATATAGTTATCTATTTTAAATATTATAGTACTTTTTAGTGTAAAAAACTAAAAAATAGTCTTATGGCGTTAGATCAGCAAGTATGCAAATTCTGACCAAATAAAAATTTTAAATCTCTACTGATATTCTGTAATATAGCATATTTATATATATATATATATATATATATATATATATATATATATATATATATATATATATCAGTGATGGGCGAATCCGGCTTTTTTTTTTAATACAAATTGTGTGTGTGGAAGCTGTTTGAATCCAGTTCAAATCCAGCACTTCAGTTCGAATCTGAATCAATAATGTGTGAAAATTCCAATTTTTTTACCAAACTAAATACAACCACCCAAAATATGACATGTTTCTTTTCAAATATTTATGGGATAGCTATATAAATAAAAAATTTTCATTTTTAATTTTTTTTCATTTCCATGTTAAATAATTTCTATAAATATTGTCTATTAATTCTTTAATGGCAAGCTTCTGGAATTATCCCAGAAGCTTGCCACTACTTAAATTTCCTGATCCACTAGTTTCTGAACTTGAACTTTTTCATAAACTTGCAAAAAAATTTTTTTTGAAAATATTTAAAAATTAAATACCATATGAAGATATATATATATATATATATATATATATATATATATATATATATATATATATATATATATATATATATATAAATCTATATATATATCTACTGTCTCTATATCTATACTCTTTATATATATATATATATATATATATATATATATACATATATATATATATATATATATACTATACTATATATATATATATACCATGCTATATTTGCTTATGGTATGTATGACAATCCAGTGCCTAAGTTCGCCTTTCTTTTCTACGTTCATATCCACACTCTGTCTCCAGACCATCTTAGAGACGCTACCTTTTATCCACATATCATATACACATACTTATATTTCCACACCCCTCTTCTAGACAACATCTTGAACATTTCTATTCCTTATATCCTATATGTGTGGAGAAATAGTACCCCAGTGTATGTCCCTTTATTAGTGAGGCGACTAAGGGACGATATTAATAGGTTGGCTGCCCATTACCACTTATCTTTTGCCAGAATGCTAATGCTTTTTCAGAAAGGTACATTGATAGCTGTAAACTGACCTTCTATCTTTTAGAAATATGAATGGTAATAGGTATAGATATCAAGAGGAATAAATGCTGAGGAGAGAATTTGATGGATGTATTTTAAAAGGGCAAATTTAATTTGCACTCTGTGACTGAAACAAAGATGAAAGGAAATGAAATAGATGGGTGGTGTGGTGTAAAATGTGTTGTGTTTGGTGTGAAAAGAGATGAGAGAGGGGATGAAGGGTTTGTAATTCTGAGCTAGGTGAATTGTGGTAAAGGCTGCTGATTTTGTATGTTGTGAGTATTTGGAATTAAGTTTAAATTATAAGTTGAAAAGGTCAAAGTTTGTGTAGTTCTGACATATGGTCCATCTGAGGGTAATGTTAGAGAGTACGATTTTCTGGGATAAATCTGAATGATGACTGGATCTCAGGGAGGGATTCAAGTTCATTTGCATACATATCTGCCCACAAGGATTTTTAGTTGTCACCACCACTCACAGGGCAGAGCCCTATTCAAGGAAATAGTGTGGTATCCTCAAAAGTTCACTCTCTAGCGCAAATTAGGCATATGAGCACAGACGCAGGCTTTAAAGGAGATCAAATTCAGCAGGAAATACAGAAGATGGAAAGAATTCCACAGAACAGAGGTGGTGGGAAAAAAGGAAGCACCACAGCGAACTAGCCAGAAGTTACCAATGTCAACACAAAACTCTTGCGCAGATACAGCACCCTTGTGCTAGGAGCACTTGCCGCTGCAGTACCTATAGGATAGATAAAGCACCAACATTGCGCCACAAAAATAGAGGGTCAAGTGAACTGGAAAGTACAGGGCATTTTGGCCTTTGACTCCACCCTGTCCAAGAGCTGGGTGAAACCAGAGCCCCCTCCCCCAGATATGAGAGCAGTACTCCATACATGGGTGGATGAGACCCTTGTATAGTTGAAGCAACTGAGAAGAGGAAAAAGAGCATCACAGTCTAAACAGAACTTCCAGTTTCTTTGAGGTCGCCATAGCAACCGTTGTGATGTAAGGTTTCCAAGAAATTTTTTAATTATGTTAAGGCCAAGGATGTTTATATTGTCAACAGGAGAGATGAGAGAACTGTCGAAAGAGATAGGAGAGTTAGAAGGTGTTTTGGAGAAGGAGATTTCTAAAAGTTGGGTTTTAAAGGTAGATTTCTGAGGTTGAGACAATCTCCCATCCAGGGAGAATTCCCTATCAGATCATGAGGAATAGAATCGGAAAGATTAAGGAGATGAGAGGCAATTCTAGAAGTAAAAGGGGCAAATTGATATGAGTTGAAGAATGAAGGGTCGAGTCATCCACATACGAGTGGATAGAGTTAAGAGAGGTGCAGGTGAGAAGATCATTAATGAAAAGTAGGAATAAAGTAGGAGATAAGACAGAACCTTGGGGAACACCACTATTGACATTAAAAGAAGTCGCCCCATCAACAACAGCCGACATTGAGCAATTTGAAAGAAAGCAAGACATAAGTAAGCAAAGAGAAGGAGGAAACCCAAAGGAGGGGAGCTTGGAGAGCAGTGACGCGTGCCATACTCGATCAAATGCTTTGCCTATGTCAAGCGCCACCATGCAAGTCTCCCCTTAGTTCCTAAGATCGAAAACCATAAATCGGTTAGATAGGAAAGTATGTATAGCAGTATGCTTACTACAGCACTTATTTTTACTTTAAAGGATCTAAGTGACGATAACTTTAGGCTTTATTGAGCATAAAATTGCTATTACATTTTATCCTGCAAATAGATAAATAAATACATTACTAAATCATTCATAATAATAATAATAATAATAATAATAATAATAATAATAATAATAATAATAATAATAATAATAATAGTACAATCATCCCTCCTTCAAGGGATTTAAGCAATGGTAAAAAGCTTATGAAATTTGAATACAAACAATGTGATTTCACAAAACTGAATATAATCTTTTAAACAAAAATTCTATAACTAAATTCTGAATACAAACAATGTGATATCACAAAAACAGAACATAATAGTTTAATCAAAATTCGTTCAATCAAAATTCTATAACTTTACAAATTTAGTCGATCCACTGGTCTTCGCACACGAGTAGACCTTCGTAATACTATCTTCATCAGGGGTGGATAAAGTCTTGGTGCCCATCTCAGGTTCATTTGAAATGTCTGCATCCCGTTCACCTGCATCATTAGATTCAACCTGCTCATGTCCACTGTCAATATCATCGGGCAGAAGAGGTGAATCATCAGCAACAATGGTATGAGGCTCAGACACATTTTCATCAGGAGAAATAATTACCTTTCCAATGGATCATCCTTGTTTCTAATATATTTACGTAAATATACCAAGCCTTGGGGAGTAAGCCAACTAGGTAAACTGATTCCTGTTGTACTACGACGAATTTAAAGAAACGCTCATGAGGGGTACAATTTGTGGCAGTACACAAAAGAGATCGAATGGAATGGAGGGCATCGGAAAGAACTGATTCCCAACAGGGGCCAGGCAATTTCTTAGAAGCCAAAGCCAAAGAAATAGATTTCCAAACCACTCCCACATATCTTTCACATTGAGCATTTCCAGTTGGATGGTAGGGAGTACTCCTACTGGAAGCTATACCCCTCTCAAAAAGAAACTGCTTCACAGCAAAAGACATAAAGCTAGAACCACGATCTGAGTGCACGTAAGCAGGCATGCCAGTTAAGGTGAATATTTGAGTTAAACAAGAAATTACTGTATTGGCAGAAGTATCTCGACAAGGATTGCAAATGGATAACGCGAATACTCGTCCACCGCAATGAATAAATATTTATTGAGAGATTGAGAGATTAATGGTCCTTTAAAGTCTATACTCAAACGATCCATAGGATTCATAGCCTGAATAAGAGTGGTAGGCTTTGGTCTGAAGAACTGCGGTTTCAATCCAGCACATACATCACATTGTGATACAATACGTTTAATTTCATCCAAGGAGTAGGGTAAGTTGCGACTCCTTATAAAATGTGACATTCTTACAACACCAGGGTGACAAACCCCTGTGTAGTTCAATTAAATCAGATACAGAAACAGCAGAACAAAAAGCTCTACTCATTGCATCGCCAGCAATATTTAACTTCCCAGGTCGATGTACAATCTCATATTTGTATGACTGGATTTCAGTACGCCATCGCATAATTTTTTCATTCTTGATTTTTCCTTCGTGGTTCTGACTTAACATGTACGATATCGACCGCTGTTATTAATTTAAAAGGCCTAGCTAACAGGAAATGTCTCCACTGTCTAATGGCTTCAACAATAGCATAGCACTCCTTCTCAAGAGAACAATGATTTTTCTCCGAGGAGTTCAGAGTGCGAGAAAAAAAAAGCTACTGTCCTTCCTGTTGCAGGACTGCTCCAATACAGCTATTAGATGCATCCGTTTCTACTGTGAATTCTAGAGTTTCTTCAATATGCATTTTCACAGCATTAATAATATTAATAATTAATAAGGTGTCAATAGCAGCCTTAGAAGCCTCACCCAGAGGGAATGATACATCGATTAAGGGACAAATTTTTTCTAAGAATTTGGGAATCCATTTTGCATAATAAGCAAACAAGCCAAGAATCCTATCCAATGACTTTTTATCCCTAGGATATGGTAAGGTACGTATGGGATCTAAACGAGCAGGGTCAGGCCGTAATTCATGCTCTCTAATTTCATACCCTAAGACACATATAGAAGTTTGAGAAAACTTAGATTTTTTCATATTGAGAACCATACCACTCTCTTCAGCTGCTCTAATAAATCGTCTAAGATTGACATCATGAGATTTTTTATCAATTCCGCAGATTGTAAAATCATCTAAATAGCAAAAAGCGTCCCTTAAATCATACTTGTCAATAAAAGTATCCATCACTCTCTGGAAAGCAGCAACACCATTGGTAAGTCCAAAGCTGAGCCTTTTAAATTCAAACAACTTTCCACAGGCTTCAAATGCAGTGTATTTCTTATCATCTGGATGCAAGGGAACCAAGTGATATGCTGACGTTAAATCGATAACAGAGTATACAGAATACTTTGCAATGTTATTAACCAAGTTTTCAATATTTGGCAAGGGATAAGCATCAAGATATGTATATCGATTCACAGTAGTTGAATAATCTATAACCATCCTCTTCTTGGAATTATTTTGAGTAATCACAAGTACTTGGGCTCCCCATGGACTCTGAGAAGGTCGTATAATCTCTTCCTTTAATAAACGCTCTATCTCCAACTTAATGAAGTTCACATCAGATGAACTGTATCTTCGAGAAGGAGTAGCAATAGGCTTCACATTAGGTGTTAGATTCTGAAAAATTCGAGGTGGTTCAATATTTAAGGAAGTCAAACAACTAAACTCAATTGTAGGCAAAGGACCCCCAAATCCCCAACTAATAGATTTATGATTCTTCAAGAAAGGGAGTCCCAGAATAATGTCTTGGCACAGTTCAGGCATGATTAGCATCCTCACATTCTTATATTCTCTCGAATTTAGTGTCAGATCAACACAACAAATGCCTTCCACTTTTTGACTAAACCTTGAGGTAGCCATAGTTATCATACCACAATAAGGGTCAACCTTGAAGCAGTGCTGTTTAACAACACTTGATGAGACAAAATTTTCACTGCTACCTGTGTCCAAAAGAGCATTATAAGTATTATGTCCAATTGTCACTTCCACCACAGAAGAATTTAATCCTAAAGTAGAACAAGAAGACTCTACAATTGTCCACAGTGTACCAGTAGGAACACTTGCTGATGTTCCAGGATTTGCAAATATTTCACTCTTAGGTCTACGACATACCGATGAAAAGTGTCCCTTAATTTTACACTTATGACATATGGCATCCCGAGCAGAACACTTCTGCCTTGAATGAATTTTGGAGGACCCACAAAAGTAACATTTCCAAGGTCGCGCTGCAGCTCCAATGTCCTGGGACATTCCAGAAGCTGCAGGGCCTTCGTCAGAATCAACTATTCCAGCTTCAGAAAATTTGATAGAAGAGACAGGTAGATCAGCTGTTTTAACATGAGCCAACGCTATTTTAGAGAGATAACTCTGGGAATCTTTACCAGCAATTTCCAGAGCTCTAGCCTGCTCCACAGCGTTATCAAGAGATAAATTCTTATTTTCCAAAAGTCTAGTCCTAATAAGACTAGAGGACAATCCAACTATAAAAGCATCCCTAATACTTTGATTTCTATGTTCCTCAGCAGAGACAGACCTATAGTTACAATCAATGCTGAGTGAATACAATACTCTTACATAATCAATAGTTTCATCACTCTTCTGATGACGGGTATACAATTTATGGCGGGCCACAACTTCATTCGGAGTTTTGATAAACAAATCTTTCAATTTCTTAATAGCATCACTGTAACGAGAGCAATCAGATACAACCTCAAAATTGTCAGATGATAAGGAATTAGCTAAAAGTCCCAAATTACAACTTTCGGAATCAGAAGCGATGCTTTCTTTATACCTCTCAAAAATGTACAGCCAATGCTTAAAAATCTTCGGTGCCTCAGGAGATGAGGGATGTATTTCGAGTCTGTCCGGCCAAAGTCCACATTCCATTTTGTTGATAGTTCAAATGTCCAAGATTAAAAAGAATTATGCTCAATAAATTGTACTATAAGCCCTTATTTTTTAACTTTAAAAGGATCTAAAAGTGACATTGTAGCGGATTTTACCAATAAAATAAAAACCGGGCCTACAATAGTTAATTCAAAAAGTGAGTGGGGCTGCCTTCCAGGAAAGATAAAGGGGTTATAAAAAAAATAACACACATACACCTTAAATTTATTACACACAAAATATACCTACACCTATTGTATTTCTCATAAAATTATACACCAAAATAATTTTTATAAGGTATTCAACAATTGGTATACACAAGTTAAATACCACTACCACTTTGGTACTTTCACTATCCCCATACCAAAACACCAATCCACCACCAGATATTACAGTATACTATGTACTACAATATTACTACAATATTACTTTCGACCTACAATATATAACCACATATCCACATATAAAATTTATAGAAAAAATGTAATAAATGATAATCAATAATAAATGTAACAAATATGCGAAACAAATTTGTCAATCAGAATGTCTGTTTTAAGTTTGTTTTTTTTTTTTTTAAGTATATATGATACCACTTTATTGTCTTGGTGTATTTGAAATACCACTGTATTTTCAAATTTGTCTTTTATTATGGTACCACTCACTTATGGTACCTCTTAGTTTATTTTTCAAATATAGTACCAATACTTTTATAATTTTCAAAATATCTGTTCAAAATTGTTCAAAATCACTTTTACTTTATGTTCATTTTAAATTTTTCCACGTTATATTTTCAGTTTTTCTTTTCCGGTTTGTTAAATTTTCCAATTTGTGTTTCGTTTTCAAAAAATGTTTTCCTCAATCTTTGTTTCCACGTTACTTCTCGTTTATAATTTCAGTTTATGCTTTACTTTAATTTTCTGTTTGTTTTTCCAAATTATCTTATATCTTCCAATTTTCAATCTTTTACTTTTGGTTCCAAATGTCAATCTTTCTTCTATATAGTACCTCCGGCACTATAGTCATATTTTTTGGTGTACCTTACCGTTAAATTCAGTTGGTACCCTTGTACAAAGTCTCTTTCGCAATCCACAAGGAATTCCAAAAAATGGGAGCCACAAGAAAATCCAGAAGTGAGAACCAGCTCACAGAAAAATCGGCTTCAAAAGAAAAGATGA
The DNA here is from genome assembly GCA_015478945.1 of Trachelipus rathkii. Classification (NCBI taxonomy): domain Eukaryota; kingdom Metazoa; phylum Arthropoda; class Malacostraca; order Isopoda; family Trachelipodidae; genus Trachelipus; species Trachelipus rathkii. The sequence continues at coordinate 9,659 of JABUQX010056882.1, forward strand.
AGTCCCAAAAAAACTGCAATGAGACAAAATTAAACAAATCCTAATATGATGACAACAAGAATATAGAAAAAAAATTAAATAAAAAGTTACATAATTCCTAACCTGGCAACAAGAATAAATAAATATAAGCAATTAAAATATAAGTTAAATAATCATTAATCATTAACATTATTAATTATCATTAACATAATCAATCACTTGAAATCTAATCTAAAATTTTAATGCAAAAACTCCAAAAGTTCAACTATTTAAATTAAAAATTATCATAAGAAAAGAAAAAAATACAAACAAAAATAATACTCAATAGCTACCTGGCCAATGGTGTTGACCAGTTTATTTTTTCACACCGATACTTCTACTTCGACTAACGGTGACCCAGAACCAGAAGCATCCACTACTTGGCGTCAAACCTTTAAAGCAAAAAAAATCTACTAAGACCAAGAATTTTCAACATTAATGGAATAAGTAAAGTAATAAGAAAAATATTTACCCGTATCCTAGAAGGATTCCAACCAAATCCACCAAAAGAGCAGGTTCCAGAACAGAAAGCGAAAGAACCACAAAAACTTCAGACCATCTACTATACTATTGCTATTTATCATTCAGTATCCACAGTCCGATACTATACAACACATCAAATCAATTTAAATAATTAAATAATTCCTACGGGAAGACAAAATTAATATACATAAAAACAATTAATTAACAATCATCTACAATCATTCACATTTATTTCATTCAGAAATGAAAGAGTGATGGATGCCGCGAAACAAGGAATAAGAGGACTAATAAAGAGAACTGAAGAACTACTCGAGGTCGTCAGAACACCCATCACTCACAGCAACACAATTATTCTCCCCCTTCATAACACTCTCATACATGACAAAATTAAAAATACCCCCCCAAAGAATATAAAATATACGTATGATACATATGAAATATACCCCCCAAAGAATATAAAATATACATATGATACATATGAAATATGATACAAAACCACTAAGGGCAGCTCACTACAACATAACTTTAGGCTTTATTGAGCATAAAATTGCTATTACATTTTATCCTGCAAATAGATAAATAAATACATTACTAAATCATTCATAATATTAATAATAATAATAATAATAATAATAAATAATAATAATAATAGTACACAGTAGACCTCGAATGCTGCAAGTCATACTGGCGATCAGAATGAGTTTCCAGATTATCTAAGAAGTGAGAGTTGAGAAGGGTTTCAAAGATCTTAGATAGAATACAAGTAAGAGCTATAGGGCGGTAGAACTATCAGAGCGGCTTCCTTTTTTTGGAATAGGTTGGACATGTGCAAGTTTCCAACACTGAGGGAAAGTGCTAGTATTGAGACATAGAGAGTATAGTTGAACGAGGGGCGGGGATAGCAGATAGCACGGAAGCACACTTCCTCAAAACTCGGGGGAGGAATACCATCCGGGCCACCCGCCTTCCGGACAAAGAAAAGTGTGGGGCATCCCTGAGGGGCAGAACAATACTTAATTTACCTACTAACCTAACCTAAAAAATACTATTCTCTATAGCTAAACTGACATTAAACAAAAACAATAATAAATAACTATCGTTTAAATTAAATGCAACTACTTCTTCTACTGTTAGTTTTCTTAGTCCTTTTCAAATGCTTAAATAATGAGAGGTCTCCACTCCCCAGGAAACAAATGGTGAAAAAATAAGCAGTTGGCTGGTCAGGCATGTGGTAGGCAGAGGCTACCAGTGACGAATGGTTTGGTGGTAAGTGGTTGGTTAGTCACTCGCAACACATTCTCACACACATGCAAAGGCCACACTCATTCAATTTTTCATAATTAGTAATAAAAAAAAAGTTTTATCTGTGTATTTAAATCGTAAAATCTTCAAGCAGGAGCATCTTCAGCAACAAGCAAAAAAATAAAAACATCGAGGGAAGAAAAGACCATTTTACAAAAGATTAGAAAAAAGGAAGGTAAAAACAAGCTTATGTAAATATGTTGTGGTAATTTTGAATTTAGGATTTCTTTCCAGGACCCACGACTATTGAGATTTGTTTGTGGCCTCAAAACAACGACAATGTAATAAATCATTCAGAAAAAAACTTACGAAATTCTCATTGCTGACCTCTCCTGGGGACTAGTTACCCGTCACACAGGTTGCTTTAGCAACTCATTACAAAACTTTCAAAATTCTTAACTACAAAATAAGTCATACACACACCCCACTCACCACCTGAGCAAGCGGGGAAAAGGAATGGATAAAAAAAATAAATACAGTATAAAATAATAATAGAGGGAAGGATGGGGTGAAGGAAAACCTTCCGCTGGGTAAAACACTTGCGAAAGGAAACCCCCACACACACCTCTCCCCTTATTTCCTCCACCCCACACACACACATCACTTTCACTACCAGCCCCAAACACCTGCAAACACCACCAGCCCTTGAGGATCCTGTCTTTTCCTTAAAAACTAACTCTAAATCTTCCCATAATATATATACCGTATATATATATATATATATATATATATATATATATATATATATATATATATATATATATATATATATATATATATCTGCTACTGTCTGCTGCCAATATATATATATATATGGTTTTTAATTTTTTTTTTTTACCACCAATGTTAAAACTAAACTATACTAACACTACGATATACAGTACTATACAAACTATCATACATTACATACACTAAAGAAATGAGAAATAAATGGAATAGTAGAAGAATAAATAATGTCAGAGAAAGGGCCCAAACAGGGACACTTCAAAGGTGCCTAAAGCCCATTTCGCTTCTTTCATTCTAACATTTTTGATTGCATCCATTCTACATTCAACACTGGCTTTCCACTTGCTCTAGAGCATGGCCTTTCACACACATTCAACAGATTTTCACCTGCATTATGAAATTCTTCAATTATCTCCCCATCATCTGCTTTATTCTCTTCAAGCAATTCTCTAAGTACTTATATTATTCATCCATTGTGTGCCCAACATTCTCACAGTAATCGCAACAGAGGTGATTTCTGTTAGTGTTCTCATTGTGACGTGTAGATGTTTGTGTATTGTTGTGGCTGCGTCAGTTAGTGTTCTGAGAGTCTGTAATACTGACTAGAGCTTTGCTGGATGTGGGATAAGATGGTTTCTTCTTCTGATAATTATTTTTAGTGTTTTGACGAGAATTAGAATTCTGAACATTACATTGAGAATTCAAAAGCACATCAGACCAACCAGGATTTACAACATCTATTCTGATAGTTGAGTCCAAGTCATCTTTTGGTTGGTCTGTTTTACTTAGCTGATATCTGAAGCATAATTGTTCCCTGAAACTACTGGTGTATTTTAAGAGTAATAGTCCGCTAAACTGACAATTTTACTCCATGGTACGCGAACTTGACTATCCTCCTCTTGCTGTTTTATATAATCAGAAATCAGTTTTTCTACATGAGGTAAACTAAGAAGAAAAGCCGTTCTTAAAGAATCATGCTCTCATTTCTAGACTGTGAAATGCCTTCTTGGCTAAATGCTCCAGACGAAGAGCATACATACGAACACTCTCGCCTGGTGTTCTGTAAGTTGAATGATAAGCTTTAAGCTTATACTCATCTTTTCGCTTCTCCTCTTGGTGAAACCAAGCCAACAAAATTTCCTTTATTAATCCATAGTTCCTATCATCTTTTATCAGTAAATTATATAACTGCAGGAGCGAACCTTCTAGTTGTCAGCCTAACAAGCGCAACCATTGATGTGGTGTGTTTGGATAATTATATGAGCAGTATTGTTCAAAATCTGCTATGTAACTGACTAGATCCTGATCTGTCTCATATTTGTATTTCCCCGGATCTACCACCTTAACCTTCCTCGATTTCTTTGCAATCTCTGCAAGGTACAAAATAGCTTTCAATAACATTGTGTCGTTCCTTAATCTTTGCTTGTATTGGTGCAAAGAACTGTGTTGGGCATCGATTCTCTGTATTGGTGTATGTTGTTGGTGGCGGAATAAGATAGGGTCGGTTATCCTGCAGTATTGAAGGACCAGTTATCCCAGTATGTTGTGGTGCCGAAATGGCGGCATTCCGGATACGCTAGAGGTCAAAGGTTCATGCATACCCTGACCATGAAAAGGTGAATTTATATTAGTTTGCACATAAGTCACGTAAGTTGGTTGTGTTATGGGAGGTGTAGTTTGCATCGTGTATATGACGTCAGAGGGTGACACTCTGTATACATGAGCTGTCATGAATGTGTGCAATGGCTGCTCTGATATCGCTGTTATTGGTATCTGTGAATTTGAAGGTGAACCAAAGTTCATTAATGAAAACTCTGTACTTAAAGAATCTGCAGGAGCTGGAACAGCAAGGCTGGGTACAACCCTAGTAGGCTGCTGTATCTGTTGCGGATTCCTCTTTAAGATATTTGAATTTCTGCGTAATCGTTGTCACGAACTCCTGAAGAAGAACGTTCATTGCAGGCTCCACATTAAAAGGACCACAAGCGGAGTCGGGTACTCTAGTTTCTCTCTTTTCTCTCTCTTCCTTTTCCTTGATAAAGGCTAGCATATCATTTTGGGTTGGTGGAGGCATTGCCTCTACATCTACAATGTCATCAACTAATAAACTCTGTGCTCCTACGGCACTCCCCTCTCTGTCCACACTCCTCTCATCTCCATTCACACCCTTATTTTCAAGTCCCAGGGTTAGCAACGGGTTGAACTTACATGACATCAGAGTTGAACTCGATTGGATATACCACAAGCGGAGTCGGGTACTCTAAGTTTCTCTCTTTTCCTCCCTTTTCCTTGATAAAGGCTAACATCATTTTGGGTTGGTGGAGGCATTGCCTCTACATCTACAATGTCATCAACTACTAAACTCTGTGCTCCTATGGCACTCCCCTCTCTGTCCACACTCCTCTCATCTCCATTCACACCCTGCTCAACTAAATATCTGTGGGAAGAATCCATTATTAGGGTTAAATATATATATATATATATATATATATATATATATATATATATATATATATATATATATATATATATATATATATCAGCACATATATAAAAAAAAATAATTATCAATAAAGTATATAAATGAGAACAAAAAATAATGAATAAAGAGAGTTTGTGTTTGCATTAGAGAAGGTGAAATGCGTTTTCATCAATACTGTTAATACTATGGAAGTCGACCTTTGGAAAACTGTACTGTGCATGAGAACTGGGGGCGATAATGAATTGATCAGTTCCAGTACACGATATCTACCACTACTATTCCAGAATCAGACCATCAGAAGTCCCTGTTCGGGCGCCACTAAATTTAAGAGGATGTTGGAGAGAGTGACAAAGCACTGAAAGAAGTTACCCACAAGGGAAAGTTACTTCGCTCTGAACTGAAATTTACCCGGTAGGAAACAGTCTCCCTCAAACATTCACACTTAAATTTAAGAATAACTAAGGCTATGATCTGACACTAAGACTACAACTATAATCTACCACTGGGAAGGGCAGTTAGTTTGGAATATATTAGTCTAGTCCAGGGGTCGGCAACCTTTTGAGTCGGAAGAGTCAAAAATTACAATTTACAAAATTTCAAAGTTTTTAGAGAGCCACAAAATTTTTTCTTGCTAACAATAAATAGTACTCGCATAAATAAAGTTTTTTGATAAAAAAAACTAATCTATTTATTCAGAAGAAAAAATATCTTTATTCAGAAGAAAAAATATCTATTTATTCATATATAAGTAGTGTTTTTCGCAACAAATTAGATAATATATATATATGGCATTATTAGATAATATTTATTATTGAAAGTAAAAATTTAAACAATTAAACATTTACTTACAACACTAACTTGTACTTGCTTCAATAACAAACAATTGAGCAAACAAATTCAATGGGAGCGATGGCTTTGCATGGTTATTCAAGTAGAAATTTAAACTTTACTTAACAATGTAACTTGTACTTAAAATAAAAAAAAAACAATAACATACATTTGAGCAAACAAATTCAATGGGAAGGTTGGCTTTGCATGGTTTTAGAAAGTTTGTATAAATTTGGCTCATAACTTGTTGTTTTAAGTTTCAAACACGACTCTAAATTTTCATTTGTTAGTTGGCTTCTTACTTTACTTTTAATTATATTCATGCAAGAGAACGCTTGCTCGCACGAATATGTCGATCCGAAGATAGTCAGCACTCCAAATGCCAACTTCTTCACCTCACTGTAGCAATCTGGAAGACTATTCCATGCGTCGAATATATGTGCCTCAACTCGCGGCATTTCTTTTAAAGCTGTCCACTTTTGTTGCGTTACGTACATACATTTCTGGACCTCCAACTCTTCCAACTTGCTTTTTAACTCTGTAAAATTTCCACTCCACAAAGCTTTACTTTTTAAATTGATCAATTGCATTTCTAGAGATCCAGTATCAATTCCAAATGGCTCAATGTGGATTTCGTTACTATTTGTGTTGAGAGGATTTACTATGAATGCTAAATTGGTTTTGTTGGCTTTGAATTGCTCAAATCTGTCAGCAAATTCATCTTTAATTTTTTTAAAAACTGTGCTGAAGTAATTTGTCGCGATATTGCTTTAGAAATTGAAAATGAAGTAATTTACCGTTCTGAATATCTTCTGCAAAAAGAATTAATTTTTCTTCAAAACAAAAAAAAATTCTTCTGAAACATAGGCTGGGTTTCCTTTTCCTTGCAGTTTTAGATTAAGCTCATTTAATTTCGCTGTAATGTCATAAAGTAAAATTTTGCAACCATTTGTTGTTCTCTAATTAAGGGTGATTGATGCCTTTTTCATTTAGGAATGTATTTATTTCATTCAAGCACAAAGCAAAACGTTTCAACACCTTACCTTTGGAAAGCCATCGCACTTTATTGCGAAGAAGGAGGTCGGAATACTGAGTCTCCATTTCGTTTAAGAGTTCTTTAAACTGACGATGGTAGAGTGCTTTTGACAAGATGCTGTTAACAATCTTGATTACCAAATTCATGACCTCAACTATTTCAGCGGGAAATGTTTGGGCGCTTCTTGGTGTATTATGCAGTGAAACGTAAGAATTTCGTGGTTTATTTTGCTCTGAAGAATCGTTGTTGCCCCTTTATTTTTTCCTGTCATACTTCTGGCTCCATCAGTTGCTATTGAAACGATTTTATTTAAATCGATCTTATTGTCTTCAAGGCATTTTTGCACGGCATTCACGCTATATCTTCCCTCTAGTTGTCCCAAGAGCGGTAGCAATCCTAGAAGTTCTTCTTTTGGACCTTGGGAAGACATATACCTGACAAAAAGTGATAAGGCAGAAGAAAGTTGAATATCTTCCACCTGCAAATATGTTACATTTAAAGACATTTTAGCTATTTTATCTTGTACTGTTTTAGCGGATAGTGGCAAATCTTTGATTTTTTAAAGATTTCTGGTTTGTTTTTGAAATCACGAAAGTTCTTCAGATGCACATATGAAACAATCTTTGACATTCTCACCATCTGTGAATGGTTTGCATTTTTTTGCTATTTCTAGTGATACTGCGAAGCTTGCCAGATTAACATTACTTGTAGATTGCGTCCAGTTACTTAACATGGAACTTGATTGCTGTTTTTGTTTTTGGAGCTCGTCGACAGGTTTTTTTCGTTTTTCGCCGGCTGGATATTCACCAGCAAACTGAATAAGTTTTTTAGTGAAGTGTCTCTCTAAATTAGATTTCTTATTGTGTGTGAGTTTTTCGTGGCAAATGAGACAAGTCGGAAGGCCATCTGAGTTGCATATGAAAGCGAACGACTCCATCCAATCCCGATTGAATTCTCGATGCTCTTCTTCAGTTCTTCTCTTTTTTTTGTAGATGCCATGCTTGCGGTGAATCTGTAATAAAGAATTTTTAAAATTATTATTTAGGTATCCAAAACAGCAGATGACAAGTTATGCAATTATTTACTAAGTCTTAGTAAATAATTGAAAAACTTGTCATCTGCTGACATCGATTCAGAATGATCGATTTTAAATTTTTTTTTTTTTTTTTTAAATAAATAATATTTGCGTATAGAACTAAAGAGCCGCATGTGGCTCGCGAGCCGCAGGTTGCCGACCCCTGGTCTAGTCTATTTGCTACAATTAGTGTTATTAGGGCTTTAGCTAACAGTAAACCGTATTCTTACCAGAATGACCTTAACTTTCTTGCCACTTAAATTATAGCTACACTTAATATTCTAAATTCTTTGATAATAATCTAAATTTCAAAATAGTTACTCATAATTTGGGAAACATTAACCTTTTATCCGTTGTTCTTTATTATTCCTTATCCTCTTAAGGGGGGGGGGGGGAACTAAATCAAGGACAAGCCTTGCAGTTACTGTGATGATTATTTGAATTAAGTATATATAGTGATTCTATATTGCTAGGCAATTATAGAACCATAAATGTCCAACAATGTCCAAAGTATCAAAAACCTTCCACTGGGTAAAACCCTGCAGAAGGAAACCCCACAACATATTTCCTCATTGATTCATCACCTTTTGGTTTAACATTAAAGTATTCACATGTCCTGTTGTATCTATCTCTCTGATCCTCTTTCTCATACTTTTCATCCAACTTTTCTATAATTGCGTTCAAACCTTCTTTACACAAAGACTTCCAATCCAAATCACAAGCACTCGAATGTCTTTGCCCCTAAGCTCAACATAATCTCACCCACAGGTTTTCTTCACCACATATGTCATACCAGACCTTTACTTTCTTTTCCACATCATACACCTCTGTATTTGCAACACCATCAAACCCTGAACACGCATTATGACCATGTCTCTCAACAATTATTACTCCCTCTCTTACTGTACCACCATTACCACTACCCTCACTGTCTCTACCCATCTTTCACCTTAAACAAAACTACTCCATGAAACAATGTTATACTACAAGGTTCTATAATAGACATCACCCAACACCACTAACCTCAGAGCCTTCGGAACAATCCTCTGCTACCACTTAAAAAATGAGAGCAGGCAAATTACACTAATCTAATTAAACTTACCATACGAACTTTTAATGACATTTATTATTAGTGGTGAGTATAATATGGAATAATAACCAAGTAAATAAAATAGGCCAACTTTTGAATAATAAGTACAATCGTACCTAGTTATTCTACAGAAATAATACTATACTAAAAGATTAACAATTTGTAATAAAATTTAACTAAGTAAATACTATGTATAGCTCACGATCGTCAACTACACAAGTATACCAAAATATGGTACTTACAAAATGATCCCCCTCTTAAGTTTACGTTACTCTAAGACAATACCTAAATTACCCCACTTACAATATATTAATGATGCCCCGATTAATCAGCATAATCAGGCATTTTGCTGATTGTTGATAATCAGCTTTTTTGGTGGATAATCAGCCAATTACTTTATTCTCTTTAAAAGACTGAATTTAAGACATTTCATAACTGCCAAGTTAATCATCAGATAGCTTTGACATAGTAATAATTACCAATTTTAGCTTTAGTGTCTGGCTGCTATTATGTTTTCTCCTTTTTTATTTTATTTGTAATTTTTATTTTGTATTAAAAAATCATACAAATTTTTTTGCCTTTTTATTTTTAAATTGCTCAACATTGGTAAAGTCTCCTGTGTCTTTTTCCACCATAGAAATAGTTATCACTTCTTTGTAGTGGTGGTATAGATAAATATTGATCGAGTTCTTTTTTGCATTTACAAATAAGAGATTTACACCTCTTAAGTTTGGGTTGAGTGGCGGCTGTGTCTTGCTCATCTGTTGTACTTGCAACCTTTAGGTTTAAACCTTCCCCTAAGTCTGGATTTATTATCATAGCCTTATTTGACTCAAACTCATCTAACAGTCTTGAAAGGAAAACAGTTTTAGGTACACTTTCAGTTGCAGCATCTTGATCTTCATTAGAACTCTTTAATTTATCAAATCAAAGGCATATGACACCTGGGAGGAGAAGGAGTAGAAAGAGGAATGCCAGAATCGTCTAGAGTTGAGTTAGAGGAAAATAGGATGCCGAAGAGATTGGCCTTTTCAGTTGGAGAATTAGCAACAGTCATCAGATCGAATAAGAGGAGGAAAGGCAGATTTACAGAAGTTGCTAGAGATGTTTTTGGCAAGAGGCCAGAAAGATTTGTCAGTATGAGAACCAAGGAGGCCAGCGCACTTTCTTTTGGTGAAAGCCTGCTTTGCATCCATCGAAGAGTTCCCGCCGATTTCTCAAGCTGATGAAAATTATTGCAGAGTGATAGGAGAATGAGAATTTTCCCACTCTGATACACACTGCTCTAGCTGAATGGCCAAGAGAACACCACGATTGAACGCAATGGTTTATGAGGAGAGAAAGATTTAAATTGAAGAAGGATGAACTTCATCCCATCAACGATTTCAGCTCCCTCCTTATCTTTTGAAATCTTTATACATTCATCATTATCTTCTGAGGTAGCCAATTTGCTTATCATCTGCAAATTGGAAATCAGTACATTTAAGTCCGATCTAAAATTTTTTACATAATGGGAATAAGCCACTTGACCTAAGAATTCGTTACGGACCACAAACATGTCTCCTCATTTCCTTAAGTAAATGAACTTTTCATTTTTATTGATTAAATATTATTATTATTATTATTATAAAAACTTCCTTTCAACGTGTTTTATCCCCTTTTCAGAGGGTAACAAGAGAGGACTACAAGAAATCGAACTTTAAGGCCGGTTTCCAAACCAGCGCCCAACGTGTTCACAGGTCCGAGTTTTCATTCTTTGCCACCCAGGAAGATAAAAACTTCAACTGCTACACGGAGGATTGAACCAACGTTCTCTCACATGAGAGTCGGCGAGTCAACCTCCTACGGCCACGAGGTGTTATTATTTATTATTATTATTATTACTTGATTATTATTATTATTATTATTATTATTATTAATAAGAAACTTAAGGAATCAAAAATTTTGATAGCTTAAATAATTTCTGTGGGTTGAACCCCATGCCCCCCTGTCTACAGCCTTGTATATATATATATATATATATATATATATATATATATATATATATATATATATATATATATATATATATATATATATATATATATATATATTATATATATATATATATAGAGAGAGAGAGAGAGAGAGAAATTTTTAAAATTTACTTTTTCAATTAATCATCGTCAAATCGTCAAAATTTCATCATCATCCCATCACTAATTATTATATATATATATATATATATATATATATATATATATATATAATATATATTATATTATATATAGATAGATTGTACATATCTATATATAGTATATAAACGAAGCCGTGTTATATTTGTTTTTATATATGTATTTATTTGTATAATATTTCTAGGTAGCTGATTGTTATGATATCTTAACGCTAGGTCGGTGCTCAAGCGGGGTCACGTGATGTCGAGCGGCAAATTAGTCATATGTGCTACGTTTTCAGTAGTCAATTTGAAGCTTGTTGTGCTAAGAGGTCTGCAGAATGACTTTTTCAATACAACAAAGAGAGTTTATTGTTGAAACTTATTTTGGATGTAAATCGTTTAAAACGTTAAATGAAATGTTCACGATAAAATACCCAAACACAGCTGTTCCGGCAAAGAGTGTTGTGCAGAAATTGATTAGTAAATTTCGAGCAACAGGTTCGGTGGCTAACGCCAAGCGTAACCGTGAAAAGAAAGTTTGTTCGGCGCAAAATATTGCACGCGTGCAAGAGACTATGGTTAAAAGTCCACGGAAATCAACTAGACGTCTATCCACACAACTAAACATCAAACGAACCTCATGCCAGAACATGTTGAAGCTGTTACATATGCGACCATACAAAGTAAGAGTGATGCACGCATGTTTTTCATAATAATAATAATTCAATATTCTGTATTGGGTATATACAATAAACGAGTAAATTGTCTGCATGTTGTTTATGAGACTTGGAGCCTCTTTTATCCTGGCCACTATATATATATATATATATATATATATATATATATATATATATATATATATATATTATATATATATATATATATATATATATATATATATATATATATATAATATATTATATATATCACTATATAATATAATATATATTATATATATATTAACAGCGATAGCAAAGAATTGTTCAAGAAAACACGACAAAAACTAACAAAACACTTACACTTCAAATGAGTTGTGAGTGATGTGATGAACGAAAAATATTCTTTCTGATATTACAGTTTAGTAACTATTTGTATGGGATTATATATTTGTTTATTTTATAAATTACAAGTTATCAAAGTTAATACTTTATACTATATCCCAATTCTCATGAATTCATGAGGGGTGGGATATCTCTGTTGTTTCACTTTTATTAATCCAGTATAGTACATCAACAATAATTAATTAATTAGTGTTTCCACAACTCTTATCAATCACTCACTTTTCCTTTTCCAATAACGACTGACACCACTATTACAATTCCTTTGCATTCTTTAAACCACAATTATTACACAAATCTATGCTTGTGGGATTACACACTGTAAAAACAAATAACAAATTTAAAACAATTCGTAAACATAAAAAAAAACATTAAAATAAGCTAAACGCGTTCCCGTCGCACACTAAACAAAAGAAACTAAAAAAAACTGCTGTGATGATATCCTTTTCTTTCATCCTCATTCGATTTCCAACCATCTAAATAACATCCTCTTCTAACATCTCAAATATATATATTATAATATACAATATATATATATATATATAAATATATTATAATATATATATATATTATATATATATAGATTTTATAGATAATATAGTAATATTACAGATAAACAACCACGCTCACGGGCAGAACCCTAATCTAGGAGGGGTGTACTCGTTTAACGTCTGAGCAAGACGAAGCCAAGCCGAAGGAAAGAATAGCTCACATTCTCCCACCCGACCAATTGCAAAAGGGACCCTTTGCTCAATATAAAATACATAAAAAGAAAAAAATATATGCATATACATACAAACATATGCACAAATACATACATATGTTATACATAAACAAATATATATAACGCTAACATCAGTAACAATATTACCATTACTAACACTATTATTACACTGGGGAACAATTTGTAATTTTTTTTGTTGTTGTTGAGTTCGATTTTTCAGGCCTGTTTTGGTTAATTATGCATGTCTGATTTCCAAATTTGTTAGTTACCCTTTCTTCTACGCACGTCAAAGTTTTTTTTTTCTACACCTTATGTGATGTGACCACTCTTGCGATATATATAATATATATATATTTATATATATATATATATTATATATATATATATATATATATATATATATATATATATATATATATATATATATATATATTGACGGGTGAATGACGTCATATTAGGAGACCAGCGAGAGGTGCATATTTGTCGAGACTAGTTCAGTTACGCCTGAGATACTGTAGTGGGAGGTTGTGTGCCGCTGTGATATAGTGTAGCGCATTCCGACATTGAGTTCGAGTTCTTGTTTGTATACAAGGTTACCGTGTTTAGTTTTTATTTATATAATAACTGAAACCTTTCCTTATGTCTGCCTCTGCTAGTTCGCGTCGTAAGTGCTTAAACAGCCCCGATTCATTTTGCTATATATGTGGCAGTTTTACCATTCCCAGTCAAAGGACAAACATCAGTACATTTGTTAGGCAAGCTTATTTTGCATATTTTAAAGTGACGATTGGTGATCAAGATAAATCATGGGCCCCACACAAAGTGTGCAAGCAGTGTGTCGAGAGTTTACGGATGTGGACGAAGGGAAAACGTGATAAATTTCCATTTGGTATACCTATGATTTGGCGAGAGCCCAGAGATCACTCAAGTGATTGTTACTTTTGTATAGTAAAAACGTCAGGATATAACAAGAAAAACAAATGTAAAATAGAGTATCCTAGTTTACCATCAGCTATACGCCCAATGCCTCATTCAGCTGAGATCCCAGTGCCAGTTTTCAAAGAATTACCCACTTTGGAAGTACAGGAATACGGGTCTGATGAACATCAAAGTGACCCCAACCACGAAAATTTTGAAATCGAAGATGATTCCGTTCGTAAGGGATTTGACCAGCTTGAGTTGAATGATTTGGCACGAGATTTGGGACTATCCAAAAAAGCTTCAGAACTATTAGCATCAAGATTGCACGAGAAAAACTTGCTGGAAAAAGGAGCTAAGGTATAAATTATCGATAGCATTAACATTAACAATAATTATTAACACTATCACTATTTTCATTAACCCTTTCGTGCCCAAAACAAGTTAAAATTGAAATAACTATTTAATATCGTGTAAACATTTTATTTATGACATATAAAGTCCAAATATATGCTTTTTGAAAAAAAAAATTTCTTAGCATAGAAAATATTTAATATTGAAAATTAAATAAAACCTATGGAAAAAAATACCAAAAACTGCTCATCAGACGAAAAAATGACACACATCCGTCTTTCATCAAGGCCAAAAGCCTATTGACAGCTTTGTTTTTACATTTAAGAGTATATTCGAGTTTGTCTGATTTTTCTCGAGTCGTTTCATGCAAAAATGGTCCTTATGCTCCAGGGAATAAGGTCGAAAATTCTAAATCAAGTTATGTAGATTTAAATCCACGTGGGGAGCGAAAGGGTTATTTTACTAGTTTTATATATATATATATTTATCTTTTATTATATATATATATATATAAATTTATAAATTATATATATACATTATATATAATATATATATATATATATTATCGTAAGTAGTATTGCTACAGGTTCCGCGGTGCCACCCTTTTCGATATGAAGGACTAGAGTTACATGGTCTGAAAAACTTGGAATATAAGTATGTAGGGGATAAGCTTCGAAACCGTGTAAATTTCAACGTCTGTAGGATGTATATAGAGGGGGGTGCACCCCCGAGAGCGTAGCCGCTACGCCGAAATTTGTTACGCCCGCGTTTATGCCTTTTTGGCTTTCCAAACCTTAAGATTGAGTTAAGCCTTAACGAGAGTTAGGCTCGAGCGGGATGACGTAATCTCGTCGCAGACGAGATTTCACGTCAGCGCGTGAGCGCGTGCGCGTGCGCATATATTAACATTATTATTAATTATTAATACGTCGAAGATTCGATTTCCGAAGGAATTCGAATCTGGTCGAAAAACGATTCCTGTAAAGAATCGTTTTTTTTTTACGCACTCCGACTTTTGCCGTCCGCCGGGTTTGCTTCTTCGCATCCGGATCTGACTCCGACTTTGATTGCCCGCCTGCCTCCAGGAACTTATCGTATTGTGCAAAATGTTGGAGGGTGATTAGATGAGAGGTTACCTCAATTGTATACGAAGTTACGTCCATGGGTCCCCCCAAAGGGGGACCCCACCCCATAAAATAAATTGATGGATAAAGCGAAATTTGGTGAGAAGGGGGATTCAGAGTGGTAATTTCCTAGAAAGACTTGGTATTGGGATTCTGAGGAGTTGGCTCCGGCACCGTGCTGGAGCCGTTGCCGGTGCCAAGTTTAATAACTGCCGTATAACAACAATTGTTGTGTGGCTTATATATGTTATTGGGTCTTAGATTTCGAAAATAATTCATAAGAAATCATAAGAAAAAATAAATAATTAAAGAAACAAACTTTCCTTCCTCTTTCTTATGTTTATAACTACAAATTTACGTTTCTACATACAATAAATCATAAATCAGTAAATCAAAACCCCCCCAACCTACATATCTGTCCATCTGTGATCCATTGATCTATTGATTCTATTGATTAAGGTCAAAGTTTTTTTAACTAAAATTGTAACGTTTTACATACCCTAAACAGTAAACAAACCACCATCCACCCACCCTCTTGACCAGTTGTGATCTATTGATCTAAATTTGATTAAGGTAAATTTTTTACTAAAATTGCAATGTTTTACATACCAATAAATCAGTAATCAGTAAATCAAGCCATCCTAACCTACCCTCCTGTTCAATCATGATCTATTGATCTACTGATTAAGGTTAAATTTTTTACTAAATTGTCATGTTTTACATACAAATCAGTAAATCAAGCCATCCAACCTACCCTCCTGTCCCATTCATATTCTATTGATCTATTTGATTAAGGTCAAATTTTTACTAAAATTGTATGTTTTAATACCCTAAATTCACAACTACCTCTCTTCCAAATCATTGTCTATTGATTAAGGTCAAATTTTTACTAAAATTGTCATGTTTTACACACACCTAAATCAGTAATCAAACCATCAACAAACACCCTCCTGTCCAGTTGTGATCTATTTATCAATTGATTAAGGTCAAATTTTTACTAAAATTGTAACGTTTTACTACCCTAAATCAGTAAATCAACCACTCATTCCAGCCACCTCCTGTCCATTCTTGATCTATTGATTCAAGTCACATTTCGACTAAAATTTGGATAAACATAAGCATATATTCAAGTTCTTTATCAAAGATCATCAATCAATATGTTGACGTAACAAAGTTTCCACTTTAATAAAACTTTACATTAGCATCACTGAACTAAACCTGAATATAAACCCACAACGAACCGAAACCTAACACATCTTAAACAGGAATAAATGGTTAACGTTAAAAAAGAGTCCAATACTTAACAACAGTAAAGTACTAACATAACATCCAAAAAACGTAACTTATTCACACTTTGTAAACATGTCTCTAACATAACAAATGTGAAAATTTTCATTAACAAGGTAATATTGTAACAAAAATTTACCATAACCAAGTGTAATTATCATACAGACCAGCGAAAGTTATGCTACGTAACAAAAGTTTTCACATTAAATAAAGCTAACATAACATTGAGAACTAAGAATATAATAGACAACGACAAATCTGACACATAAAAACTCCAATAAACTGCTTTCAATAACAACACTTCAAACTTATAAACAGTAAAAGTAACTAAAAGGCATACAAAAAACATAACCCACTCACACTTTATCAAACATATCACCAACACATGACAAATTAATTTAACACCAAACACATCATATTTACCAAAAATTTTAATCAATTACCCTTTAAAAAAAAACCCTAAAAAAACCCATCATAATACCTAACAAGTAAAGACGAATAAAGTTAAGTTTTACCCTCAGTAAAGCTAAAACTATGAACATAAACTTAACACACAACAACAACCAGACGAATAAACGCTATCACTAACAACTTATTCAATTAAAGCGAACATACAAGGGAAGTAAAACCCAAATAGTAGCAAACATAAAAAGTTTTTTCCAAACATAACATAAAAATAAAGTTTTTTAACCAACATAACATAAATAAATAAGTTCTTTGAATAAATATCATATTAATTTGTAATAGTTTACTGATTTTAAAGCTGTAAATCAAACCACCAGTCCTCTCCCCGCCCCGCCCTACCCATCCCGTCCATAACTTTTTATTCTATTGATCTATTGATTCATGTCATATTTCGAGTATCATTTCGACTAAACATAACGCAAAAATAGTTTTTTTGTATACTAACCGTCGAATATACGCTAACGTAGCAATGTTTTTTTTACATTAATAAAGCTAACATAACATACCTGAACTAAGAATATAATGTACAACGACAAATATAACATACCTCACGTAACGAATAAACTACTAACTTAACAAAATTCCATACATAACACCGCTAAAGTACCTAGCACAAGCGGTACAAAACGTCACCTATTCACGACTTTTTTCAGCATAACTCTAAACATATATTGTTAATTTTCATAACGCTATTGATTTACGTCGCAATTTTTGAGTATCATTTCGGATAAACATAAACCAAAAATGAGTCTTTCTTATAACCAATGAATTATGCTAACTAACAATGTTTCACATTTAATAAAGCTAACATAGCATCTATGGAACTAAGAAAAATGTTACAACGACAACTTTAACACAACTTACCACTAATAAAACAGTTAACATTAACAAAAGTCCAACACTTAACACCAGTAAAGTCACAGCAAATTGCTACCAAAACGTACCATTCTACTTTTTCAAGAAATCTTAACATATAAACGTTATTTTGTACATTGACACAGAAAATATTTAAACAAAAAAATTATCAATAACCATGTCTAATTATCATACAGACCAACGAATAACAGTAAAACATAACAAAGTTTTTTATCTAAACATAACATAAAATATGTTCTTTGAAATAAAATATCATAGTACATTGGTAATAGTTTTACTGATTTAAGCAGTAATCAGCCTTTGCAGCCTAGTTTACTAAAGGGAAGTCTCAAGCGCTCGTCCCGAATGAAGGGACTCGACACTCTTACAACACCCCGGCTGGTACGAAAGTCGTATACAAACGATTCGGCGGATACTCACGCTGTATGCCAGTCCGTCAAAATCAGTAAATCAAACCATCAACCCCTCCCTACCATGGCCTTTTGATCTATTGTCTTTGAATTCACTGTACATTTTCGCGTATATTTCGACTAAACCATAACACAAAATAAGTTTTATATACTTAACCATGAATAATATGCTAACGTAACAAAGTTTTTTATCTTAACATAGGCTAACATAAAATAAACTGAACTAAGAATATAATGTACAACGGACAACTACATATCCAATACGTACGAATAAACTACAAACATTAACAAACTTCCGCACTTAACAACAGTAAAGTACCTAACACTTCCTACAAAACGTAACCTATTCCCACTTTTTTCAAGCATATCTCTAACATATCAATGTTAATTTTACATTAACATCGTAATATTTAACAAAAATTTAGCATAACCGGGTCTAATCAGCATACTGACAGCGAATATAATCCTAATGTACCGAAATTTTTACATCAACTTCGTAATATTTAAAAAAAATTCTATAACCTCGTCTAAATATCATAATCCCCACGAATAACTGCAAAGACAACAAAGTTTTAAAACCAAACATAAAAAAAAAATAAGTTCTTTATATACTGACCTACGAATATATGCTTACAACAAAGTTTAACATCAATAAAGCCGACATATCATAACCTGAACTAAGAATATCATGTACAAATGCACACTTAACATACCAAGCCGGTACAATATCCTCTACATCTGTGAAAATTCCTACTTATCATGGTACAGTAGCTAACAGTCCATACAAAATCCCATACTTACTCAAAGGTAAAGTGCTAACAGGTCATACAATACTCGAATATGCTACACTTTTCCCGCATATCAGCAACAGGGCTGAGGCCTTACCCCTCCTTCGGAGGGGTAAAACCCGCTTACACCCCTTCGGGGGATCCCCCTCTCAGGATTCACACCCTTTCATGGCCGCTTTTCTTTGGGTTTTCTCTATCGGGAGGTGATTGTAATGCTTTAGATTACTCTTGGTTAATGAAAACCTGTTTATTCGTAAGTTTAAGGTACGTTATGGTTAAATTTACTATGACAGTGTGATGATTTAACGCGATTTGTTAGAGAAATGGAATTAGTTTTTGTAAGATTTACTGTGTTAACTGACGATGATGTGGTAGAAACGTGAGCCTAGGTTAAGTTTTGGTGAGTAATGTAGGTTTTGGCTGAGAAATTTTGCTAATGTCTACGTTTATTCATGCTCAAATGATGTTATACTCGTGACGAATGACACTTTGATGAAGCATAGTGTCAAATTCATAGTTAACTGATGTCGGTAATCTTTGTATAGATTGAGTCACTTTGTTGAGGGTTTGTTAGATAATACGTCTTTACCTGTTGCTGGAATGCTGAAAAGTGGTAGCATATCGAGTATTGTATGACCTGTTAGCTATTTACCTTTGATAAGTAGGGAATTTTTGTATGACCTGTTACTACTTAAACCAATTGATAAGTAGGGAATTTTCATGATGTTAGAGGATTATTCGTACGCTTGGTATGTTAAGTTTGCATTTGTACATTATATTCTTAGTTCAGGTTTATGATATGTTAGCTTTTAGCTTTATTGATTTTAAAACTTTGTTGCGTAAGCATATATTCGTAGGTCAGTAATATAAAGAACTATTTTTTATCGTTTGGTTAAAACTTTGTTGTCTTTGCAATTATTCGTTAGGGGATTATGAATTTAGACGAGGTTATTATGAATTTTTTTGGTTAAATATTACCGAAGTTGATGTAAAATTTCGGTACGTTAGGAATTATATTCGCTGTCAGTAATGCTGATTCAGACCGCGGTTATGCTAATTTTTGGTTAATATTACGAGTTAATGTAAGATTAACATTGATATTTAGAGCTATGCTTGAAAAACGGTGGGAATCAGGTTACGTTTTGTAGAAGTGTTAGGGTACTTTACTTGTTTGTTAAGTGCGAAGTTTGTTAATGTTAGTAGTTTTATTCGTACGTATGGTTGTGTTTAGGTTTGTCGTTGTACATTATATTCTTACGTTCAGGTTATGTTATGTTTAGCTTTAATAATGTAAAAACTTTGTACGTTAGCATATATTCGATGGTTAGTATATAAAAAACTTATTTTTGTGTTATGTTTAGTCGAAATGATACTCGAAATTGAATGAATCATAGAATCAATAGATCAAAAGGCCATGGTAGGGAGGGTTGATGGTTTGATTTACTGATTTACTGATTTAACTGCTTTTAAATCAGTAAATTATTACAACTTTATAATGATATTTTATTCAAAGAACATAATTTTTATGTTATGTTTGGATAAAAACTTTGTTATGTTTACGTTATTCGTTGGTCTGTATGATAATTAGACATGGTTAATGATAAATTTTTTTTGTTAAATATTACTATGCTGTGTCAATGTAAAAATAACGTTTATATGTTAGAGATATGCTTGAAACAAGTAGGAATTAGGTTACGTTTTGTAGGCAATGCTAGTTACTTTACCTGGTGTTAACGTGTGGAACTTTGGTTATGTTAACTGTTTATTTAGTGCGTAAGTTTTGTGTTAAGTTGTCCGTTGTTACATTATTTTCTTAGTTCATATGATGCTTGTTTAGCTTTATTAATGTGAAAACATTGTTATGTTAGCATATATTCATTGGTTAGTAAATAAAGAACTCATTTTTGTACTATGTTATCCGAAATGATACTCACAAATGCGACGTAAAATCAATAGTGTTATTGTAAAATTAACAATGATATGTTAGAGTTTAATGCTTGAAAAAGTGTGAATAGGTTTACGTTTTGTATGCAATGCTAGGTTACTTTGCGCGTTAATGTATGGAATTTTGTTTAATGGTTAGTAGTTTATTCGTACGTGTGGTGTGTTAGGATTTGTCGTTGTCATTACTATTCCTTACGTTTCAGGTTTATGTTATGTTAGCTTGATTAATGTAAACTGTTGCATACGTTAAGCGTATAATTCGACGGTTATATACAAAACTTTATTCTTTGCGTTATGTTTACGCTCGAATGATACTCGAAATATGACGATGAATCAAATAGACTGCTAGAATAAACGTTATCGACAGGATGCGGTAAGGAGCCGGGGCGGGGAGCAGACTGGTGGTTTGATTTACTGATTTACTGAATTTACAGCTTTAAAATCAAGTAACTATTACATTTACCATGAATATTTTATTCAAAGAACTTATTTTTATGTTATGATTTTAAAAACTTGTTTATTTTTATGTTATGTTTGGATAAACTTTGTTATGTTTGCAACTATTTTGGTTTTACTTCCCTCGTATGTTCGCTTTATTGGATAAGTTGTTAATTAGCAAATCTATTCGTGTGTTGTTGTTGTTGGTGTTAAGTTTGTTATGTTCATATACATATATTGAGGGTAAAACTTTACTTTGTTTATCTTTATCTGTTAGGTATTTGATGGTTAGGTAAGGTTATAGATAAATTTTTGGTAAATATTACTATGTTAATGTAAAATTTAACATTGTCGTGTTGGTGATATGTTTGATAAAGTGTGAGTGGGTTTATGTTTTTTGTATGCCTTGTTAGTTACTTTTTACTTTTTTAAGTTTTGAACTTTTGTTAATGTTAGCAGTTTTTTCTTGCTTAAGATGTGTCAGATTTGTCGTTGTGTATTATATTCTTAGTTCTAGCAACGTTATGTTAGCTTTATTACTGTGAAAACTTTGTTACGTTCACATATATTCGAAGGTTAGTATGATCAATTACATTAGGTTATGCGTAAATTTTTTTGTTAAATATTACCTTGTTAATGGTAAAATTAAACATTGTTTATGTTAGAGACATGTTCGACAAAGTGTGAATAAGTTTACGTTTTTGGCGAGTCTTGTTAGTTACTTTAACTGTTGTTAAGTATGGCTTTGTTAAGTTACACACATTTTATTCTTGTTTAAGATGTTTCAGGTTTGTCACTTTGTGGGTTATATTCATAGTTCCGATGATGCTAAGTTAAGCTTTTATTAACGTGGAACTTTGTTACGTCAACCTATATTGATTGATCTTTTGTATAAAGAACTTGATTTTATGTTATGTTTATCCAAAATCGATAGTCGAAATGTGACTTGAATCTTATATAGAATCAATAGATCAAGAAATGGACCAGGAGGGTGGCTGGATACGTGGTTTGCAATTTACTGAATTTTTAGGGTATGTAAAACGTTACATTTTAAGTAAAAAATTTGACCTTAATCAATAGATCAATAGATCACAATGGTCAGGAGGTTGGTTGGATGATGGTTTGATTTACCGGCTTTACTGATTTAGGGTATGTAAAACTGACATTTAGTAAAAATTGACCCTTAACATAGATCGGATTGGACGGACGGGTCAAGGATTGGATGGCTTGATCTTAACTGTTTAACTGATTTGGGTATGTAAAACATGACAATTTTAGTAAAATTTGACCTTAATCAATAGATCATGATGCGGACAGGAAGGGTAGGTTGAGATGGCTTGATTTAACTTGATTTACTGAATTTAGGGTACTCGTAAACGACATGACAATTTTAGTAAAAATTTGACCTTAATCAATAGATCAATAGATCATGATTGGACAGGAGGGTAGGTGGATGGCTTGATTTACTGATTTACTGATTTAGGGTATATGTAAAACATGACAAATTTTAGTAAAAATTTGAACTTAATCAAATAGAACAATAGATCACAACTGGTCAGGAAGGGTGGTTGGATGGTGGTTGATTTACTGATTTACTGATTAGGGTATGTAAAACGTTACAATTTTAGTAAAAAAAATTTGACCTTAATCAACAGATCAATAGATCAATGGATCACAGATGGACAGATATGTAGGTTGGGTGGGTTGATTTTTACTGATTTACTGATTTAGGGGATGTAAAAACGTAATTTGTAAGTTATAAACATAAAAAGAGTAGAAATTTTATTATTTATTTTTTATTTATTTATTAATTATTTTTTTTTCTTGATGTTCTGAAACTTATTTTTGAAATCTACAGACCCATTACACATATATAGCACACCCATATTGTTGTTATATGGCTGTTTATTAACTTGGCACCGCAACGGCTCCAGCAACCCGGTGCCGGAGCCAGCCAACTCCTCAGATTTCCATACCAAGTCTTTCTAGAAATTACATTCTGTCCTCTCTCCAAATTTCAGCTTTCTAACGATCAATTTAATTTTTTTAGGGGTGGGGTCCCCCTTTGGGGGACCCCATGGGGACCTAACTTCGTATACAATGAGGTTACCCTCATCATCTAATCACCTCTCCAAATTTTTAGCCGCTACGATTAAGTTTCCTTGAGGCAGGCGGGCATCCAAAAAAGTCCCCCGGAAAAAAAAAAAGGGTCCCAAGAAAAAAAATTTCCCGGATGCGAAGAAGCAACCGCGGCGGACGGCAAAGTCGGAAGTGCGGTAAAAAAAAAAAAAAAAACAATTCCTTACAGGAATCGTTTTTCGACTCAGATTCGATTTCCTTCGGAAATCGAATCTTCGACGTATTAATAATAATAATAATGTGTATGTGTATGCGCACGCGCTGACGTAATCTCGTCTGCGACGAGATTACGTCATCACGCTCGAGCCTAACTCTCGTTAGGCTTAACTCAATCTCGGGTTTGGAAAGCCAAAAGGGCATAAACGCGGGCGTAGCGGCTACGCTCTCGGGGGTGACCCCCCTCTATATACATCCTACAGACTTGAAATTTACACGGTTTCGAGCTTATCCCCTACATAGCTTATATTCCAAGTTTCAGACCTGTAACTCTAGTCCTTCATATCGAAAAGGGTGGCACCGCAGAACCTGTAGTAATACTACTATCGTAGGGTGAGGCAATGGGATATTTTTTCACTCATTGGTATAGTAAGAAATGTGGAAACTGTTCTATATTTTACAAGCTTCATGCTTTTTATCACGGTAGACCAATGCTTTGGGAGAGCATAAATTCAACATAAGGTAAATGCATTGGAAGGCAAATAATAGATGTCCCCATTTGCCCCATGATTTTTAGGCTCTGGGGCAAATGGGACTTCAATTTTTAACACCTTCAAAGGTTAAAATTTATTAATTTATCTATGGTACCAATATAAGAATTACAATGTTTAGTATCATTTCAATATATGTGCATTCTGGGGTTACTAAAAATCATGAAAATAAATTTTATTCCCAAAATTAGTTTCCTCATGCATTTCAAAGTAAAAAAAAAAAAAAAATTTTTTTTTCCTTTTAACATAAACTTAACACACTATGACATTAATATATTTTTTTATTTTATTTTTTTTTGGGGGGGGGAAATAACCCTTTTTACTTACAGTAGGTTAGGTGCCTATCGTATGTTTTTATCAACAAAAATATTTTTCCGAAACTATATTTTATTTTTACTAATACCATCAACTGTGCATTTCAATTATTTTTTTCCTCAATTGTCATATTATATATTATATATAATATATATTATATATATATATATATATATATATATATATATATATATATATATATATATATATATATATATATAATATATATATATATATATATATAGTGATGCACCGATACCATGGTATGGGTATCGGTGGTATCGGTCGATTTTTGAAGTATCGGTATCGGCAATTTTGTTAGTAGTATCGGTATCGGTAAAATTTAATGAAAATTTAAAAAAAGGAAAAAAAATTAGAAATTTGTTTATGAACCAATCGTAACGTTTCTTACATTGCGACGTAGGAAAATGTAACGTGGCTTTCTTTCGAAAACAGCGGTTGAAAATTTTGAAGAGCACGTACGCAAATTCTCCAATAATTTCCTGATCTATCTGACCTAGACCGTTTTCGCTTTTGGTCATTTTGCTTTACGTCACTCGGTAAGATATTTTTTTTTTTTTTTTTTTTTTTTTTTTTTGTGCTACACAGTTTTGCCACGAATTCGTGCAAAATCGACAGCGATTTCTTCCGAAATTTACTTTTGTTTACAAACAGTTGGAATCAGCTGTTGTGATGGAGCCCATCGATTTGGATTAAACAGAAATAAAAACATAACAAATGGTTTATAATAAAAATAATTGATGTACTATTGTGATGGAGTTTATCTATTTGGAAGAAATTATATTTAAAGCTGATTTTATTGAATGAAACTTTCATCAATTCAAATGGGCCTTCCCCGCCGCCATATTGTTTTTCATTTTTGCGTAAGCACGTCCTAAATTCGTCATTTCTTACGATTTTGTACTCAGCTTGACAAAAACGAATACTAACTCGAGCATTTCTTAAGTTTCGTAAGTACAAATGCAAAAACGAAAACTGCAGTATTGTACTCAGCAATTATGGGATGAGAAAACCGGGAGCTTTAAAAACTACGCTTGAAACGCTCTTTTTTTGGGAACGTGGATGGCTTAGTGGATAAAGCTCCCGGTTACTGTTAACTCAGCAACGCGGAGTTCCAGTGTTCGAATCCCGCTGATGGAGAGTAAAATCTCCTTTCTCATTTAAGACTTAAATGAGTCACAGGAGATTTTACTCTCCTTCAGCGGGATTCGAACACTGGACTCTTCGTTGCAGAGTTAACAGTCACCGAGCGCTCTAACCACTAGACCACCCACGTTCCCAATAAAGAACGTTTCAAACCTAGCTTTTAAAGCTCCCGGTTTTCTCATCCCATAATTGCTGAGTACTCAAAGGCCAAGCCCCCAAAGACTTAAATGAGTCACAGAGATTTACTCTCCTTCAGCGGGTTCGAAACACGGACTCCGCGTCGCAGAATAACAGTAACCGAGCTCTCTAACCACTAGACCAGCGTTTCTCAACCTTTTAAGCCTCGCGACCCCCCAAAAGCCAGAACGCATAAAGTTAGTAACCTCGCCACCCCTTAATTACCCCATATATATATATATATATATATTATAATAATAATATATTATATATAATATATTAGATATATATATATATATAATTATATATATATATATTATATATATTTAGTTCTTTAAAAAAGATGCTTTGGATGCATTAAGTATATTATTTTATTTATTAAGTATTAACTTTTTATAAATAACAACTGTGTAACATTTGATTACAATTCATTAATAAAAAGCCGTTTTTCGTACATGAAATATTTTAGTTTTTGAGACCCACCTCGACCCAACGATACTATTCCGCTTGCCCCCCCTTGGGGTCGCGACCCCCGTTGAGAAACGCGTGCACTAGACCATCCACGTTCCCAATAAAGAACGTTTCAAACCTAGCTTTTAAAGCTCCGGTTTTCTCATCCCCTAATTGCTGAGTTACTCAAAAAAGAATTTCCAAAAATGTTCCTTTTACTGAGCATTAAATAGTTTTTAAGATACATTTGACTGTTAATCGAAACCGCTCGCATATATATATATATATATATATTATGTAAGTTTTGTATAGATATATATATATATATAATATATATATATATATATAAAATATATATATATATATATATATATAATAAGCTTTACTGTATTTCGTGAACAGCAGTTTTTTGCATTTATTTACCAATATTTTTTATTATAACCAATAAGAATTGCTTAACCGTAGCTATGGAGTGTTGCCATATTACAGCTATGTAAGTTGTTTCCAAGTTTCATTATATAAGACAATTGTTTCGTTAAAATTGTAATAATAAAGCTGTTCATATATATATAAACACAGATACTGCTTTGCGTTGTTTTGCTTTGCAGATGTAACGAATCAGTGAGGAATATCTATTAGAGATGGCGAAGAAGAGGATACTAATAGATTTAAGAAGAGGATACTGATAGATCTAAGGAAACAAAAAGATTTAAGAAGTGGATACTAATAGATTAAAGCAGAAAACGTTATCAATGTTTGCAATTAATATATTTTCTTTCTTACTTTAAAAAAAATCATAGCATTAGGAAAGCTGCTGAAATAAAAGATGTTGCAAGAAATACTTTACATCGGTACGTATCAAAAGCAAAAGCTGCTGATAAGGAGGAGTATGTGAGAATGTGCCCAAATTACTCGTGTAGGAAAGTATTTAGCAATGAGGAAGAAAATTCTTTCCAAGAATACATATTATCATGTTCCAAAATGAATTACGGCCTATCAACAAAGAAATTAAGAATGTTAGCGTACGAGTTTGCCATTAAAAATAATAAAATATTTCCTCATAATTGGCATAATGAAAGATGTGCCGGTATAGACTGGTTGGATGGATTTATGAAAAGACATCCATCTTTAAGTATTAGAAAACCTGAGGATTGTAGTTTGTCCAGAGCTACAGCATTTAATAAGCATAATGTGAAAATATTTTTTAATAAACTTAAAGAAGTTTATAATAGATGTCCATCATTTGCTGATGGGACACGAGTTTTCAAATTGGGTAAAACTTCAACTTCCACTGTTCAGACACCTAAAAATATTTTAGCCCAGAAAGGAATGAAGCAAGTTACTCAGGCTACAAGCTCTGAACGAGGAACTTTAGTAACAACATGCTGCATCATTAACACATCAGGGAGTTTCCTTCCCCCAGTAATGGTGTTTCCGCGGGTTCATTTCAAAGATCACATGATAAATGGAGCTCCTACTGGAACGCTAGGGTTAGGGTTTGCAACTCCATCAGGATTAATGACAAGTGAGCTTTTCTTAGAAGTTATGAAACATTTCATAAAGCATTCTAATGCTTCAACTGAAACCCCAGCTCTGTTAATATTAGATAATCACGAATCACACCTATTTATTCCATTAGACCTTGCTAAAAGTCATGGTTTTACTATTCTGACTATTCAGTATTCATCCTCACTGCAGTTATAAACTTCAACCTCTTGACAAATCAGTATATGGGCCATTTAAAAGTTATTAGTTACTCCTCTGCAATGGCTTCTCGTCTTTCTCAAAAACCATGTGTACCTTTGACTATTAAAATGATTTTAAATCACTTTAAAAGTTTAAACAGGGTTGCATTCTCAAAAGGCAATGATACCACGAGAAACTCTCTCTAACTATTTATCAGGTTTAAAGTACAGGTATATCTCCCTTTGATGAAAATATTTTTCAGGAGTGTGATTTTGCTCCCAGTTCAGTAACTGATAGCTTAAATCCTGATGTTATTGCAGAAGAAAATTCGATTAACGAAGAAACATAGCAAATAGTTCAGATCAATATCATTAACCCTCAAGCCAAATATTAGAATAACCAAGTTTACAGCAAAGCAAATACAAGGGAAACAGCACTAAGAGAAGGAAAGAGGATGAATCTCATTAGATTTATCAACAAAGATACTAAGCAAAAAGCTCATGGCTCTCCGAACAAAAAAATAATAAATGAGAAATAACAAATAGATGCTAAATAAAATTAATATTCATTTTTTATAAACAATAAATGATTAAAATCTTCACTCCACAGTGGACGGAAAGGTCATCCTGAATCTCATTCTATATTAGATCATTAATTCAGACAATACAGCCTTTAGCATGATGTAGCTGATACCCAAAGTGCCACATATTTTCACCTCTGTCCTATGGAACCCTGAGGTGAAAATTGATTTTTGTTAATCTTGTTGAACTTATATATAGATACACCAAAAAGTAATTTTGTAGGCAAAAATAGCAAGTACCAAGGACAATATTATGGACGGCGCGACCTATCGAAAATATACAATGACATGAGAACAAGAACAAATGGGCTACAGATGATTTTATTTTTTCCCACAAAGTTTGCTGATACTTATGCATTGGTTTTAGGCTCACTTAAAGAATAATCAAAGTCATTCTCTCCGACCTCCTCTACATAGATGTGAAGAACGACAAGTGGCAGAACATTCCTATGTAACAGAGTTTACAGTGTTAGGAATTATATTTTTAAATATTATAGTAATTAAATTTTATCAATTTACCTTTGTTTCTCCGCCAGTATGCCTCAAATTCAGCATCGGGGCAGGATGTGGGAAATCCAGTTAACATTTTTTTAAATTCAATTAAATCTTTAAAATGCTTGAAAACAAGGAAATAAGTTTTTTTAAAAGCAATACTGTATTTTTTAGTTTTAAAAGAAATGTACATTTTATTCTTCAGAATTTTATTGATTTGTAAGTCGTTAAATAAAAAAAAGTTAGTGCAATTTACTCTTATTATTTTTTGTCTACCCACTCGTACACCACTCTTTTCACTCCGCATACCTAATATACTCATATATGGATTATTTTCTAATATAAATATATTAATAATATATAATAACTTTATATTATAATAAATATCTAACAAGTTAATAGTATAAATAACTTAATATATAAATATAAAATAATTATAAAATAAATATTATAATAAACTATATATATATAAGTATATATACATAAAGGTTGGGGATTATTTTTTGTGATTTTTTTGAGAAAAAAATCAATTTATTTGTCTGATTTTTTGGAAATTTTTTGAGATTTGTGACGTCATGCGATATAAATAAAAATATCGTAAATATAAATTATTTTAGATAAGAATTTCGTTCAATCCGGAAGAACCGAATCCTTTATGGTTAACCACTATAAAATCTGAAAGTTCAAAATCATATAAAATTTCAACTGTTATTTCATGTTCTATGTGGAAAGAATGGACAGTACAATAACGAGTGTTATATATGTAATAAATAGATAACATCAGTAATAAAAAGAAACACATTTATTGAAAACTATGATTATATAATTGACATTTTTCTAAGTGTGAAGATAATTTGTACAGAGAGTAGCCTTGCTAAATGAAATATTAATATATTATTAACTATTTTTTATTTCTATTTGAAATTAAATCACTATATATAATTAATAAAAAATAACTTAAAAAAAATTATATAAACCACACCACGCAAAAATAATAAAAAAATAGTGGTCCCAAAACCAATAGTATTTTCTTGGAGCATAAAAACATAAGTGAAAAAATCTCAGTTGTAAAAAAAATACACATTGTGATTTTTTTTGCCTGTGCTATTCGGTGCCTATAATAACCTTATATGACGGTGACTCGCACGATTGGGACAGACAATCTGTGATTGATCTCTCGCCTATTAAAGTCGGTGTTATTTTTCAGCCAAACCCACATTGAAAAAACGCTCTGATAAAAACCAAAAATCTTAGGGTTCTTTTTCAAAAAAATTTTAGTGAAATATAAAGAAATGTTTTTTAAAAAGAGTTAATGTTTGGAAGACATTTTAATATCCTTTTCCATACGGCATTTTTTCTTCTAATATGTTTATATTCCATCTAGAAAAGATTTTTTTATATAATGTCCTGTAGCCGACAAATGATTTATAATTTAGTTGTTTTTCTTATTCATTTTGATAACTCACTTTCATTTATTAAGAATATTGTAAATTTTTACCAGCTTGCTGGCGCTTCCGTTGTACACGGATGTAAGTCCTGTTTTCTCTTAGCTTGTAGGATCAGATATGGCCATCAGAATGTATGAGAACACCTCTCAATAGAGGGCGCAGTTTCTGCAGGAACTGTGGTGGACAGTGCTTAATAGATCCAGCAGAATTCATACGAGATCCTTTTAATGTGCAAGAGATTTGTTTTTTGATTACTGTACGTTTTGTTCATATATTTTTTCCAACCATTGTTGAGAGGTAACACAGAAATTTGATACTCTAGGCCCGTAAACGGGGGCAACACCAATGGGCCTCTCAAGGGGTAAAATGGAGATCAGTCCTGTAAGGATTCTAATATATTTTGTTAATCCCATGCCGAGGAAGCTGCGATTCAGGCCAAGTTTCCAATTATGGTTTTTAGTATTTGTTTAATAATTATTAAATTTTTTTTGTCATTACTTATAATTAAATAAATGAATAATTATAACTCAATAATTTTCCCGGGCCTTTTTTAGAAATTGAAAAGTGAGGAGGAGTTAAAAAAAATTTTCTAAGAGTTGCGAATCTTGAAATACTGAAATCTTTCAAAAAATCCCATTTAACACAATAAAGAGGACAGTTGTAAAGGTAAGAGTTTTTCATCATCTAAATAATTTTTAACATTTATATGTTAGTTTGTAAAATATTTAAGGGTTTCACTTATGGGGTAAAATGGTTCTGCTCATGGGGGAAAATGAGTCACTATATCTATAACTATAAATAACCTTTTTTTTAATAGTTTTTAATAATATTTCCCTTTTATACGGGTATTTAATGTCTTTGATATATCGTAATTTGATAATCAATTGAACAACATAGCCTATTTCCACTTTGCAGATGCCCAGAAAAGTACCAGTAACCAAAGAGACCGGTAGGATCTGTTTAGGTGACTTAATGTCACACCGCAGAGAAAGATATCCTTACATCGGCTTGATTATAGATTTGTTGATGATGGTGGCATGCGTGCTCCCCGCCGATTACCCACCTCTTGAGAAGATACAGATCCTGCGCCGAATAATCCTGATCACCCTTTCTAAGAAAGGATATCTAGAGGTGATATGTTCAAAAAAAACCCCGGGAAGAAGTGGTTTAGGTACAGTCTTTTTGAGTTGTGAGGAGAGGTGTCTCACGGAACAGCATGCTAATATCTCCTTAAGCACTGGAATAATACAAATAATTTTTTGTAAAAATAATTCCTTTGTTCAATTTAGATGAAAAATAAAACTTCCTTTTTTTTTTTTATATAATATTTCCAGGACATGTTTTAAAAGGCAATATAATAAAATAATTCTAGATAAATAAAATTTATCTTTTTTTTCTTACATAATAGCTTTCTGTTATAATAATGATTAATATATTATATTATAAGAGCTAATTATTTCCTCTACCTTTCTTAAATTAATTTTTTAAGCCAGCACCTTTCTTGACGTGTTTTTTTGATAATTTATATGATTTAATATAGAATACTTAAGTGTACAATTTCATTACGAGAATAATATCAATGTACCTATGTATCCCCTAGCATAGTGACGTATTTTCACTTTCCCGTCCATTTCTAATTTTGTGTCGTTCTTCACGTTGCATGGTTGCAAAGATTTACCTAAATATTTAGAGTTATAATATTTTGTAAGATATTTGTTCGGTTTATGGTAATTACTATTCATATGGAAGTTTTTATTTGAGTTAAAAAACACTTATAGCTTTATTACTGGGATGTAAATTGAAATTTTGGGATTGTCATTTTGACTGACGAAAAAAAAGAAAAGAGAGATTTTGGCCCATTATCCTTGCTCCCCCGTTTTTACGCTATGTTTCACTAAAGGTGTTCAATTTGAGAGCGATCAGAGGGATGGTAAAAATTTGTTAATCTTTTAATAGCAAAGCTATGAAAGGTGCGAAATATTCATGGTTGTATAGCTTCAACCAGGATTCAGCTTCATCTTGCTGCTGACTTGGATAAGAGTGTCGGTATGCCGTATATGTTTCAAGCATAAAAATGTGGATTTTATAATATATATATATATATAGGGTATTATGGTATTGTATTCTATTTGGTAGTGATTATTTTATTTAGGTATTATTATATAATATTATTATGTTTTTGTAGTATGAGGTGGTAGTGATTATTGTTAGGTTTTCGGGGTATCTATATGTTGAGTGAGTTTTGGATATATCTTAGTTTATATATTATATGATTTATTTATGTATATTGTAGTTACGTATTTTGTAGTGGTTTAGGTGAGTTATATCATTGGTGTGTGTGTTTCAGAGTATAAGTACTTGTAAACGTTGATACTTGTAACTTTAAGTTCATGGTTTTGAAGTAGCGTGGTACTTGTACTTGCAGTTGTGTTCTAGTTAACTTACTGTTTATCGTGTACGGTTGTACTTAGCTTTTGTCACTGGTGGTACTGTGCTTGGTATTGCAAGTACTTTTTTGTGGGCATCTTTTTAAACGTTGCTCATTATTTTTTTATATTTCGTTTGTTAAATCATTTTCCTGTACGTATTGTATTATATTTTATTTTTGTGGTATTAATGATATTCTAAATAGAAATTTCCATTTATGATTATGTGAAAGTATAGTCATTTATTTATACCTGAGTATAGGGGTTTATTGTGTGTATAATATATTTTATAGTAGTATGTTATAGGGTATTACTTGGTATGAGGTGAGTTATAGTGTGATTTTATATATATGAGTGTAGTGAGTTAGGGTGATGGTATGATTATGGTTTATAGTTATATTATATTATATTTTTCAAGTAAGTAATATATATAGGTTATTCTATTGGGTTGCGATTTCATCATCAATCATCATCGAACGTCACCTTTTCCCTCGAGAAAGACTGGGTAAGGTTGTGCCGCATATCATTTACATATGAAACAGAAAGTAGTCAGAAGTAATGATGTACAACAAAGTCGTTAGTAAAGACAGCCGTAGCCTACTGCTTGGGGTTTCGGCCTTTTATAGCGCTTAGTTAGTTGTGTGAACGGTTGTGTGCGCTCGCCTTTATCAGAAAATCGTCCTTCTTTGATGTGGATGGTTCTTCACTGGTGGGTTACCTTTTGGACGATCGGATCCCCTTTTACACTGAGGCAGGTCTCGCGCAAATTGTTGGGGTTTCATGGACCTTTGGCCCAGGGTGGGACCGGATCAACCCTATCATCGGCTCACCTCGATTTAGCTTCCTATATTGGGATGCACGTGTGTCTTCACCTCCTGCTAAATCACTATTTCACTCCGCGGCCATGGAGCATTTCTTTTGCTGACTGCGAAGTCCAGCTGTTTTCTTTGCTTTTCGGTCCTCTTTCTTCCAGTGCCTGTTCCCAATTCGGCTGCAACTGGCAGGTGCTGAGATCACATGCGTGATTAGGCATCTTCGCTTCGCTTACCTAACGCGTATCTGAATTTTGCATCCGAGTGTGCTTTCTCACATGACCATCAGTGCTAAAACATCGACTTTTCATTTTATTCCTTTCTATGCTGGTGGTCTCTGATGTTATGCTTCGTGTTGTTTCATATGGGACCATACAACGCGTGGGGTGACATTAATCGTTTATGTTCATCGAGTATTTGAAACGTGTCCATGATCGTTGCTACATACGCGTAACACGCGCGGCCGTGGAAGCATTTGGTCCATGGCTGGAACACATTGTACTTTAGATCTATGAGCTCTGTGTGTATTCCCGAGGCTAATATGGTCTGTTACAATCCTAATAGTGTGACCATTGAGGGAGATGGAACAGTTACAACATTTTCCAATCACGGCAATGACACTCTGAGCGCGAGGCTGCAATCTTGGTAGTCGCTTTACATCCACTCAAGGATTCTATTATTTCATTGCACCGGCTCCTTCTGCAATTCGACCAAATAACCTCTAGCTACAGGGATTTCTTTTCGCTATTGTCAGTGCGATTTTTCCCTTTTTCGGTCCAGGCTATATGTATAGTGTTTTATATAGGTATTATATTTAGTGGGTATAGGTGTGAGTGTTGAGTATTATTTTTAGTGTATTTAGTGATGTGGTATATATTCTATGGATTGTTGTTAGTGATTATGTGTATTGAGTAATATGTTATTTATATTAATATGTTGTTATGTATATATCAGGTATGTATGAAGCGAGTTAGATTATTATGTTGTGTATAGAATATGAATATATTGATCTTTTTATTGATGTTTGTGATTTATATGGTGGAGGGTGTGTAGTGTGAGGTGAGATATATTTTATCAGTTTATAGTAAATAAGTATATTATATTTTATCCTACCCATACCCCTAAATGTTCAGTTTAAAGCCTCAATTGTCACTTGTTCCCTGGTGCTGGTGCCATGAAGGACGACGGAATGTGGGGCCGTTCGTAGCATTTAGACTTCACTCAGTCGCGCGGAGGACGGTGCTCTTTCATAACCTATGAGTACTCCTCTGGATCTTGGCATTATCTGTGACGTTAATGATTTCAAAGCCCCATCGCTTTTTACACACGTCTTTTCCAAATCGTTTCCATTACGAGTGGTCGGGTTTCTAAGACTTTTCTCTCTATATTCATCGCTCTTCACAAAATTTGCCCAGTATATATAGGTGTTATTATTATTCTTAGGTTGTTATATTTACCCGTATATATATATAATAGTGTGAGTTAGTTGTTTGGGTTGGGTTACTGTTTGTGGTGCTTTTTTAGGTTTGCTTGTTCCTGCTCTCTTATTTTGTAGTTGTGCGGGGCGGGGTATTATTAGGCTTGGGTAGTATTATTTGGTTATGTTTTATATTTTATCTTTATTTTTTCATTAATATAGGGTGATGAGTTAATATAGGATTATATTATATACGGTGCAAGTGATATATTAAAGCGGTGATATAAGTGTATATATTTTATGGATACGGTATATTATACCCTGTATACCTAGCTTTAGTTTGATTTATTGGGAACAGAGATGGTGATTCATTGGGGATGTGTGAGAAGTTGTATAAACAAAACGTGTTATGGAAGGGTTAGTTCCGAGGGAATTTGGAGGAGTGTCTCAGAGAGTAGGTACCCTTTCATGATAAGGGTGTGGGGAGGGAGTGAGGAGAAAGGTAAATCTTGTGATATAATTGGATGATGGGTACATATTAGTTAGGTTATTGAGTAGATTGTATAGGGAAGCATATATGTTGATGATTAGTTGGTCGAACAAGGAGTGGCAGTCCAGCATTATTGAGTGATAGACCACTATTTTGCGAACGATAACCTAAGAGGTGAATCGTACCTAGCAAGACATGTAAGATGGAGGGTGTGGATCACTAAACCGATCGGGTGGTAGCATTGAAGTTAGAGTGATCTCCGGGCAAGGAATGAGGGAGGGAGAAGGCATATATCATACAACCTTGTTATTCTCTTAGAGAATTTTGATGGATTTGCAACAAGGCGTATAATAGGATTAATAGGTTTTGAATTCTATAAGCAGAGTGTAAGTGACATAGGTGGGTTGTCTGGTCGGTACGCCTTTCTGAAGGGAGAATCAAAAGTTTATCGTCCGTGACGAAGTTGAAGCGGTGTTGTAGCATAATAAATAGAGTGGATTTAAGGTCGAATTTTTATTTTAATATAAATATGCGGAGTGAGACAGGGATGTGTCATGTCTCGCCTTGGCAATCCCAATCTGTATATGGATTGAGGGTTAAGCTGTATATCCAATTAGTAGTTGTAGGTGGTCGCCAGCGCAGGTAGCTGAGTTTAGAATGATGGATGAATGGATGTTAGAGTGGAGGATTTCCTACCCTCCCATTATTATTCTCTTTGTAGGATGATTCTTTTCGGTTTTGTTGCTGGCGGAATCTGTACGCGAGTTTTGATAGAGGCTCACTAGTATATGAGATTTTGTTGGGTGTGTGTTAAATAGAACATTGGGTCTTTATGAAAGTACAACGTAGATTAAAAAGTAGGTTATGTTTGTTGTGAAGTGAGGACAGAACCATCAGTGTGATAAGCACTATGTTCAGTAGTGTGTGAGTCCAGCTGGAAAAGTGTCTGAATTTAAATATTTTTGTTTAATAAATGTTGTATGAAAAGGGAGCGGATGGATGCAGAGTGTAGTATTGGAAAATGTGAAATGGCAGCTAAAGGTTGGCTGGTTTGGGAGATATAAATCAATTTGAGTTGATTGTAAAGGGACTAAGTGTTGATGCGCTAGGGTCTTAACATGAGGGTAAGTTGTTACCTGTTGCCTTTGTTTAATGTATAGTAGTGGGACTTATGGTCTGGAATATACCAGAGGTATAGATCTAATCTACCATATGTGTCATTGGATGTCAGAAGTCTGCTGTGTAGGATTGTTGAAAAGAAATCGTCAAAATCCGTAATAGAAGCTATTGAGAGTTGTTTGGTGTGGAGATTTGGGGGTAAAATGAGAGATTATTAAATGAAAAATGTGACGTTGAAGATGGTTTGGTCATTCTTGTGGATAAGGATGTTGACAGATTCTGGTGCCGCTGGTATACGGATAGTATATGTTGGGAAGTGTGTGGGATTATCCGCCCGTTGATGGAAGACCGTTCAAGATTATAAAGTGAATGAGGTCAACAAAGGAATGCTGGAAGAGAGTAGAAGTCGTGATGTTTGGGCAGATGGCTTGAGCAAGAATTAGGTGCCTATAAGCAGGTAGTTGAATGGTGGGGTTGTGAGGAGTGTATTGGTTGTAAGCCCACTTGGGCCAAGGAATGAACCACTAGTTGTGGTGTTGGCGTGCGGCGGGGTGGGAAATGAACCCCCGAGAGCGTCATAGTTGAGGGTCAATCGTGGTCCCGTGCAGTGAAGCGCTAGGGTGGATTTTTCTGACTGACGAGCGGAGTTCTCAAACTAAGGTATTGGTATAACGGGAGGCGGTAGGCTGGGCTTTTCTTGTTCTACTTGCCTTATATTTCTTCTACTATTTTTCCTGTATTCTGGTTTAGTGTTACGCACACTTGCCTCCGGAGTCTTGGGGAGATACGTATGGGAGAGTAAGATTGGTTTGGTGGTGATTGATTGTATGGAATGA
>JABUQX010056882.1:50000-70335 GCA_015478945.1 Trachelipus rathkii
TGATTCGGTCCATCTCTAAATAAAATAAAAATAATAAAAAAAAATAAATAAAATTTTGCTCATTTAAATAGCCACGCGGTAAAGTACTACAAAGTTTTAATTTAGATGCATCTTTAATTCTAGAGAAGGTTTTATATTTTTAAAAAATGTTAGAAATTAGGGGTCAAAATGTCCTTCAATAGAATTTCACTTTGAAATGAGTTTTTTTAAATTCGTTATGACATGAAAAATTGTGAACTGATTTGAACTATTTTTCCTGTCGTGGAGATACTTGAGTAAATGTTCAGCTTTAAACTGCCAAACGTAAATTTTTGCGATCCAACAGTATCTAGTGGCAAAATCACGGGGCGCTAACTTGGTCCGATTCACCCCACCGTAAAAATTGATGGAGGGGTGACTCGGACGCACCATTGGTTTTCGTATTTTACGTATTATTATTGAACATTTTTATTACGATATAATTAATTTAAATATAATAAAAAGTTACTGTATATTAAAAAGTGAAATTTTTTTTAATAAAAATGAAATTTTAAAAAAGTGAAATAGTTAAAAGTGTGAATTAATGAGGCAAAAACGGGTGAATCCGGACCAACCCTTATTTTTTATTACTTATTTTATTTTCATTATTGACATTTTTATTACTTATTACGAAATTTTAATATGATAAATAATTATTATATTAAAGTAAAAAAATTAAATTCTAAAATTGAATTTATACGTAAAAGTGAGGAATTTAAAACAGATGGTCCGATTCAACCCTCACAATGGTGGTCCGCTTCATCCCTCCAAGGTCGGGGTGACTGAGCGTTATTCAAACTTTAATAAAACTATTATTATTAGAATTACATTATTATTTTTTTGTGTGCTTATGACCGACTATAGGGCCTTGATTTTCAAAAAAAAAAAAAAATTCCAAAAAGTGCATTAGGGGAGAGTCGGGAGACCAAGTTATGCCTAAGGTGGTCCGAGTCACCCGCCCGACGCTATATATATATATATATATATATATATATATATATATATATATATATATATATATATATTATATATATATATATATATATATATAATTTTTACCATATGTATATATATAATAATATATATATGTATAATATATCAAGGATGGGGTGTCAGGCGTTTTCAAAGGGTAAGGAGTCTATTTAAAAAAAAAACTACTCCTATCCAAAGCAATTTTGTATAAACTTTTCATACAAAAATTTGGAAAAACTTAATTGAATTTTTATTAATAAAGACGTATATATATATATATATATTTTTATACAAATATGATCATATATTATATATATATATTATAATATATATATATAATATATATTATATATTATATATATATATATATAAAGACGTATATATATATATATATATATATTTTATTTTGACATTTGTTTATTTTTATTGTTTATTTTTAATTTTTCCTTATATTAAAAGAAAAGAAAAACTTTTTCCAGCGATATTTTAACATTTTCTATGGTATTTTTTCTTCCTGAGTCTGAATACGCTAATATTTTTCTTGAGAAACCAGTTGTTCATCCCCTACCCCCCAAATAAATATTTAGCTTAAAGGATGTTGGAATATTGACCTTTATATATATATATATATATATATATATATATATATATATATATATATATATATATATATATATATATATATATATATATATAATACCGTAAGAATGGGGGAAATCGGTGCACGGAAAGGGGAGAAACGCGGTCCCACTTTAATTTTTCTTATCACTTTTTGTAAATAAAAACATTTTCAATTAGAGAAAGGTTTTTTTTGAAAAAGTGAAATAGATATATATTTTTTTCTATTGATAAAAATTTAATGTAAATAACTTACACCTACAAGTCAAAAAAATTTCCCCCATTTTGAAAAATTTTTTTTTTTTTTTAAATGGAAAAAAAATTCTAAGGTCTGGTGAATCTCGTAGAATTAAGATATCAGAATTTCGATTTAGATGCATATTGGGAAGCCTATTTTTAACATTTTCCATGTAAAAAATTTAAAATATCAAGTTTATTTTTAAAGTTATTAAGTGTTTTCAATTTGGGGGGAAAACCGGTCGGGCGTCGGGGATAACCGGTCAATATAAACTTGTATAAAAATGTCCATTTTTTTTAGTTTTTAATAATATTTTATTTTAGTTTTTAATGTAGGTAGACTAATAAGACATTTGTTAATGTTTTCTATACCTATCTTTTCTTTTAATTATTATTATTATTATTATTATTATTATTATTATTATTATTATTTATTATTATTATTATTATTATATAAATAATAATAATAATAATAATAATAATAATAATAATATTATTATTATTATTATTATTATTATTATTATTATTATTATTATTATTATTATTATTATTATTATTATTATTATTATTATTAAGCACTTTATATTACAAGTAAGCCTACGTACGCAGATTTCACAGATTATTATTATTATTATTATTATTTATTAATAGGCACTTTATATTACGAGGCCTACGTACGCAGATTTCACGTAAATGTTGACAAAAAAAAATTTACAATATTATAATTTAAATTATGACAATCAATAAATAATAATAATAATAATAGATAATAATAATATAATAATAATATTATTATTCTTATTTATTATTATTATTATTAATTATTTATTATTAAATTATTATTATTATTATTATTATTATTAATTTATTATTATTATTATTAAAAAATTATTAAAAATTTATTAAAATTGATTGTCATAATTTAATTATAATATTTGTAAAGAAAATTTTTATCAAAACAGTATACGGAAATGTGGCATACGTAGGCCTAACTTGTAATTATAAAGTACCCTTATATTGTTAAGTGTGTAATTATTATTATTATTAGGAATTATTAAAATTTATTGTCATAATTCCTTTTTTTTCAATTTTCATTTAGCATAAAACAATGAAAATAAAATTCATAATTTTGGAAAAAATTCACGTTTGGAAAATTAACTAAAAATATAGACTTAGAACTTGTGTTTTGGTTTCTAAATTTGACTTGTAATTTCATTATTAAATGTACTTAACATTTAATTATAATTAAAATTAGTTTCGGGACAAACTCACGACAGTAAATAATATTTAATTGACTTGTTCTTCCCCCCGACGGTGAAACTATGCCGCGCTGACCGGTTTTTCCCCGAATTCAATTTTTTCAAAAAAAAATTTTTAAAAATATTTATTTCGATATTTTTATTATTTTTCATTATTCTATAACATTAAGGAACTCCAACTGTGAGTAAAAAAGTATTATATAGAATGAAACTAAATTTTTGGATTTTTCATGATCATTAAAAAAAAAAAAACGGCGATTTTTGACCGATTTCCTTATATAAGGTATATAATATATATTATATATATTTATATATTATATAATAGTATATATATATATATATAAGTATATTAATATATATATATATATAATATAGTATATATATATACTATATATATATATATAAGTATATATATCAGAGCTTGGCAGTATTTAAATACTTTAATTATCTAAAATTGCATTCCCTGAGAAGCCCATTTCTGTTCAATGTATTTAAATAAAGTATTTAACTAACTTTTTCAAAGTAAGCATTACCGTGTCTGTAAAAGAATAATAAATAAGGTTGTAAATTTATTTATAAACTCAAGATAAATAATTCATGAAACACATCCATTCTTGTTTCGACAAAATATGATTGCAGCTATGTTGAAATTTTTTTTCCTATGAATTACAAAATCAGTTGCATCACCGATATTGGCGTGGATGGTTATTGGCATAGTGGAGTAATATCTTTAATCTATGTGGTTTTAGCTGCATTTTTTATTTTTTTTTTTTTATATCAGCATGGCATTCAGTGATGGGAATTTTATTAATTCCATTAATTGCTATGAAGTATTTTAAAATAGCAATAAAATTCGTTATAAAATAAAAAATGTACTTGTTGGTATTGTGCATAACGAATTATTCACAGCGAGCGATGCATTAATAATCATGCAAAATGTGTGTGTATGAAATTTTCCATTGGGAGTCGGAATTCAGTTTTAAAATCGCTCTTAGAGTCGAAGTCGGGAGTCAGTTGTTTTTAATTTCGACTCTGGTAGTTATTCATTCGATCATTTATTTATTTTTTTTTTTACTCCTCATCCCTGATATTTATATATTAATATATATATAATATATATATATAGTATATATATATATATATAAAATATAGATTATATTAATATATATATATATATATATATATATATATATATATATATATATATATAATATATATATTGTAATGGTACTGGCAATAAAATAAGAAAAGGGAAATAAGAAGGGACTAACCTATCTAAGCTTTTCTTATTGTCTTGGTATTCGTTTAAGGAAGAAACGACCTCTCTTCTATTGAAATGGCAAGACAATTGCTTCAGACCATAAGGGTCCTGCTGCGTATAGAATTGGACACACTCGTCCACTGAAACTGGAAATTAAAAATAATCCAGGAAAGAATGGTGCATAATAAAGAGGGATGGTGCTATTGGGAAACAGAACAGTAATTACTTACACAAAAATTTTAAATCGCAAGCCAGTAATGCAAAAGCGCAATGCAGGGTTTTAAAAGAAGGTTGGGAACATTTAAGGCTATATTTACAGAAGTATGACATGCGTAGTTATGTGCATAAATGTTATATTAATAATAAATAATTTAATAATTGATAAAAATTTATACTTAAGAAATAAACTAACTAACTAACTAATTCAATAATATTTACATAAGATATTTAAGTAATAACTAAAATTATTTATTATTTGTAATTTAATAATTAATAACTTAATAATTTATATAACTTTATATATATTTAAAATTTATATTTATATCTTTATAATTTAATACTTTATATTTAAAAATAAATATTTATAACTTTATAATTTAATATGGTACTTTATATTTAAAACATACCTTCACATACCCACCACCTGCTACTTTTCTTTTTTTACACTTCTAGTTTTGTTGTTAAAACTTTTATTGTTTTATTGGCTTAATTTGCACAATCGTTGGCACAGTCGTTGTTGAAGACTCTTCGAAAATGTTGATAAGGGGCAAAACTCGATTTACTCCCAAA
Source organism: Trachelipus rathkii (assembly GCA_015478945.1). Lineage (NCBI taxonomy): Eukaryota > Metazoa > Arthropoda > Malacostraca > Isopoda > Trachelipodidae > Trachelipus > Trachelipus rathkii. Next base: position 55,155 of record JABUQX010056882.1, read on the forward strand.
CCTGGTCCCTGTTAAAAATAACATTGATCAGGTCAAATGTATTTTTTTTTTTTTGGCATAAAAATCTTTCTCAATCCATTTCATCAATATATAAATTTGTCTTTTAGATATTCAATATAACTTTAATAATATAATTAAATATAACTAACCCTGTTTAAGGGGATTTGAGCTTCGAGCTTCCTCAAAGTAGATAAAGTAGATAATAGTGATAATATCTTCTTCTGTTATGTTCTGAATTTATCTAAGCCTTTTCTTTTTCGTCTATATTTCGTCTATAAGGTAATATCCAGACAAGTAAGGAAAGTATAGGCTCTTCTTGCCTGTGTTAACTTCTGTATAATTTTTCTGTGCAATTTATTATCCTCACAAAATATTTATAAAATCTTGGCATCAAAAAGAAGGATAATTTGTGTGATTTCTCAATTCTGAAACAATACAATGTAGTACCATTTTATTCCTCCCCACCCGTTGTCGAGACAACAACGTGGGTTTGTTTTAATCAGGTTATAAATAACCTTTCATTAGTTCTACTATCGTTTTACTTTAAGGTTACAAATAACCATTATTTTAACTTTTCATAAGGTTACTAATAACCATTACTTTTTGTTGTTACATTCAGTATATGATGATTTGCTTCCATTGTTCATTGGTTTCCTTTCTTTTTCTTCTTTCTTTATCAATAAAAATAAAAATAAAACTTTGTTTTCACCTTAACTGTTCACCTTTTCAAAGGAAGATTTGTTCAAAATAAAAATTAAACTTTCTTTTATAAGAATAAACTTTTTCCTTTTACCAAGGAACACTTGGTTTTATTTCTTTTCTTCAAAAATAAAATAAAAATTCTTTTAAAAATTGAAACGAAAATATACTTGTAATAAAATACTGTATTTTTTTTTCAAAAGTGATGTTTCATTCTCCTTCTTAACTCCTCTTCTGTAATATTATGACCCTGGCCAGCAAAATAACCAAGAGCATATGTTATCGTTTTTTCTACTAATTTTTCTATATCTTTTTCAATTTGGAATCATCTGCAAGTTTTCTTTTCCCCCCAAGAGGACGCTTCTTTACCATCTCCTCTTGGAAAGCCTCAACTCTCCTGTGACTTGGCCCTGGCAAATTTGTCATCCAACCTCCAAGGTGTAAAACTGGAACTGTTTCTTGTACTTTTTTTACATTTGTTGATTGTTGGGCTTCATTTTCTTCCTGGAGTCCAGGCCCTTGTGATGTTCCCTCAAAAGAAGTGGAAGGGGTAGAATCATCCGTGGGAGCTATTTGTTCAACAACCACTTCCCTCATAGGTGAACATGGGACTTTTACCTCTGTGGCTTCCCCACCTGCAGTAGAATGTCCTGTGTCTGGTGAATTAGCATTCGAGGTTACTGAACCCTGGTTGGTTGTTTCAGGTCCAGTTTCTTCATTATTAATCAAGATAGTCCTTGTTAATTTTTTTAATGACTCCTTTGGGGTTTTTCTAAGTGGGTTTTTTGTATTGCCTTAGGGAGGCTCTCCCTTTGAGTAGACGTTGAGGATGCACTTTGATTCTCCCAAACTGTACAAGGACGGGTATTGATGTTTCCTAAATCCAAATCTATTTTTAATCTATTCCACATTTTCTTTATTATTTCCTTTCCTGGATGTAAACCATCCCTTAAATATCCTCTACATCCCAAGGTCACATATTCCCCATTTCGAAACTGTACGGCCAACCGTCTATATTTTGTGATTCTATTGAGGGCTTGGCTCATAGGATACAAATGTTTTCCTGGCCATTGGTATTCTGTATCTTGCACTTGGAAAACTTTGTCAAATATCTCGATAGCGTCACTTTGCAGACAATTATCACTAAACTGTCTGTCCCTATAATATTTTTCTTTAATAAAAGCAGGATATGTATTTATTCGGGTCTGGTTGTAATATATTAAGTCAAGCTGGGGAGGTGTTACCAGCCAAACCTTTATTCCTGGACATAAATCATCAGCTTTTTTTAAAAGAGTCCAAATTATGCGCTAAATTCTCGCAAGCTGAAATGTGAATTTGCCTTTATGACCTTGTAAGGTCTTTTATACAATCCATTTCCTACATCTACTTTCTCACACATTTCCGTTATTAAGGTGAATACAATCATGTGGGCGAATGAATTATCCAGATATTCGTGCAGATGATCTTGCAACGTTCGTAACTTAGCTCCTGAATATTGAGCATATATAACCTCTACATTCGGCCCAAAGTTCTTCTGGCGATGCTCCTGCTCCAAATCTCGAGCTGAGGAGTGTTGAAATATTATCAGAAACAAGGAAAACAGTGACTACAATAGGATTTTTTTTTTTTTTTTTTTTTTTTGAACATTTACGTTTTCGAATTTCTTTTCATTCTAAAATGATAATGGCTGTACATTGAATGTCCGACACAATCCTTTCCGATCTGTTTTTTATCGCCTTTTTATCATTATTGAAGTCAGTTGCTCTACCTTCAATTTCCTTTCATTTTCTTCAATCAGTAAATCAAACTCTTCTCCACATCGTCTCTCTCCTCCATCTCAAGGGGAGTCTCATTCAATAATTATTCTATTAACTTCATCTAATTTTCTCTACTGCAATGAAATACAATAATTGTCCTAGGATGAAGCTCCCATCTGATTATAGTTTCATTTGGTTGCCTTTCATGTAAAGCTCTACTACTCCTCACAGATCTCTTTTATAAAATTACTTTCTAAACTTTGATCTGCCCAGTACTCTAATCAAAGAAATGATATGGTCATTTCTTCATTTGTGTTGTTTCTGGCAACAATTTAGAAGTTCAATAATCTAAAGATTTCAATAACTCCTTTAGAAGTTAGGAGAGATGAGAAGACACTGAAGTATAGGGTAAGTTCATTGAGTCGGTTGCAATTTCTTCATGTAATTTTTTTATGTCTGAAGGTCTGCCACGAGATTCCAGTCATTTTCAAACCCTTTCAAAACTTCCAAATCCATCCGATCATCCCAAACCAGTACTATTTCTAACTGATCTGGCTAGAATCTCTCTTATTCTTCACAGTTATTAAACTCATTTAATTCATTTTCTTCTTTTTCTTCCTGATCTATTTTCTCCTTTTTCAAAAAGGTCATCCATCAGTAAATTCAATAGCCCAATTTGACAAAATTTCATTGTTCTTCTAAATCAATGGGGTCGAACAACCACTCCCGTAATTGTGATGATGGACTTTTCTGCTCCCTCATATTAATTCAAGGAACATAGGTAATCATATTTTCATTAACCTTAATTACCTCATAAGGGCCACCTAATAAGGATGGAATTTGTTAGTTACCAAATCACCCGGTAAATGTCATTCTAAATCTACTTTTGGCACTGTAAGTTGAAGAAATGAAGAATTCTCTTGTGTGCCAAATATATCTTCAGTTCTCAAATATAGTCCGCATAATCGTGTGTTGTTTGGGGAATAATTCACAGAGACAAACCAATTGAATTTCAGTATGGTTTTATATAATCATAAGCATTCTTCCTTCTATACAGCCTTAGCCAATTCTGTCTAAGATCTTTGAAGTCATTCTTAATCACTTCATTATATTCTCTATTGAAACTCTTCTCCACAGCTCCATTTGATGAAGGAGTGTAAGGTGTTGTCAAAATGTGTCGTATGTTATTAAGTTGAAGCATTTCTTCAAACTCTGGGCCAATGAATTCCCGACCATTGTCTGTCAATATTTTCTTTGGGTATGTTTGGAATATGTAAACCAATTTGTTGAAATCGTTAGTCCAACTGTTTTACACTTTTTCATTAAGTATGGAATTGCAGAAATCCATGCAGTGGTGGCTCACCATAACTAAGGCATAATTATTTCCTTTCTTGGTTTTGGGTAATTGCAATAGGTCCATAGCCACCAATTCAAATGGAAAATCAGTTGTAATTTTTATGGTTGGTGGAGTATATATAATATTAGCAGTTTTTGATGCCTGACACTTGTAACATGTTGTAGCAATGTCATAGCATATATCATAAGCCTTGGGATGCCAAACATACTTAATTACTAAGGCAAGTAATTTGTTTTTGCCTATATGCACGAAATTAGTGTGTGCCTATTACCCCATTATTACTTTCATTGATGTGTTGACTTTGTTTCTTCTATTGGTTAATTTTAAGAGTAGATGCTAATTTGCCGTATCTATTGATACTATCTATCCTTTAACATTTGCCTTTAAAAGCCATTATTTTTAAACAGGCTGGATAATTTTTAATACCGATCCATTTTTGATAATCTTTAATTTCCTCCGGTGTTATGGATCCTAATGTGTCTTCATGATCAATTATAGATAATGATCTATCTCTAGGCTTCACTCCCCCACCGGTTTTTTAACTTGATCCTTTGTTCAACACAGTGTTAATTATCATACTTGAATTTCTCTTCTAAATTCAGTCAGCAAAATCATCCTTGACTCTTCCAAAAACGCTATAATCATTTTGTAGGTGGTGAAGTCCACGACTAGTTCGACTAATTGTTGTAATGTGAATCCCTCCCCAAAACATAATAAAAGCCTCTAGACAATTTTATGTGTTAGTTGAATACCCAAATCGTAAGGTTTACTATTCCCATAATAACACTCAATACTTACTGAAAAGTTACCAAAAGCTTCTATTGCCTGCCACTATTTGGCCAAATTGTCCTGTAGCTTCATAACGATTGTTTTGTAATGAAATATATCTTTCCATGTGGTAATTAGTATGTTGCACCGTGTCTAATCAAACTCCTCACAACCCCTTCTCTATTCTGATGTTTTTTTCTTGTTACAAAGCACATACTGAGGAAACTCTGCGACCAAAGAATCTCCCCCCTTACATTGAACTCTGCAATCCCAGCAGGCATCGTTCTGGTCCTTGTCTTTCTTTTCAGAACAGTTGATCGTAACAAAGGCTGTCAGCAATGTACATTTTCCGTCCCAGTATTAATGTATTAGTTCTTAATCTTATCTTCAAATTATATTTCTTATCATATTTTCGAAATGCTACTCTTGGTTCACTAGTTACATTCGTTCTAGTAATTGAGTAGTGTTATATCAGTATATGATTAAAGAATTTAACTTCCTATACAAAAATGGTCTTAAGAGATTATTACAGCCCAGCGATACCTACTTCGCGTTCCGTGTCTGTATCTCTGCTTCTGCCTTAGAGAAAGTGTTGATAATATAAGCAAATGGACGATGCTCCATTTTGTTCTTGAAGGCTTAGTCTCAAGCTCCAGCACCTATATTGATGCATCTACATACAATAGTAAAGGTGAAGCATCTTCCAAGAGGTCTCTAAGTATGAAATTAATACATATGAGAATCTCCAAAAGCTTCCTTTAGTCTCAAAAGCTTTTTGCAATTGGGTAGTCCAATTTTACAATTAATCTAGATACTAAGATAAACCACAATATATGTATTAATTAGCCATAATCTATAGTACAAACACAGTGGTAAATGCTTTGGTCGGATATATAAATTTACCATCCCAAGGAATTGATCTCAACTTATCTCTTAATACAGTTTGTTGTAGCTCATGATAATACCATTGATACCTTGAATGTTTTATTATCCAAAGAATACTCCTTCATCTCAGAAACTAAATTAAGAAAATAAACGAGCTTAGGGTTAAGATTATATTATGTATCATATCACTTTATTTTAAAATTCCTATTTAAGCCTGTACATATACCTCTACCTTCAAATTTTCTAAATGTTGTAACTAAATTAAGTCAACTATGATGAGGAATCATCTAAAATTATTATTATTATTATATTATTACCATATGCCTGTCCCATGTATAATGGGCTAGAGCTCACCACCTCTAATGCCCCCTTGTAACATTAAGTCAGTCCTTTATTACCCCCAAATGTCCTATTACTCAGGAATTTACCCATTGAGAAAGAGGAGTGGTTGAACAAGCTTTTTTTCCTACACTGTCTTCGTCTCATACTCTAACTTATAAAACCCTTTTACCAGTATCTTCTATGCCGTCGTAAAAAATATTTCATGCCTTGTAGATCTAAATAGCTTGTCCATAATCAAATTAGAATGAGAAAACTGTCTCCCCTGGTATTTTATTTAATGAGCAGTATATCAATGCATTAAATCGTATATATATAGTTGACCATTCCAGTGATGCTGATATTGTCACTCACTGGACACGAATTACATAACGACTTACTTCTTTTAAAATCCTCACATTCTTCTCATAGCATATTTTACAACTATATCTTCTACCATCTTATCTTCCAAATACTGGTTTCCGTCAAGTCTATTCTTACAGTACACTGAACTGAGTCTACTTTAATATTTTCTTTCAGCTCCTAGTTTATGAGGATGGATGTACAACCTACATCAGAATCCCCTCAAAGCTGTATATTAAATACTGTGTTAGGAAGTTAATGCGAAAGTAGACCCGATTAATACTGTACATAATCCCCAAACCACCCAAATAAATTCAGAAAGTGAGTATACAGAATACTGATAATCCAGTGTTGTAAGATCAAGACTTAAAAAACTGTTCTGTTAAGAATTAATGAATTAATTCTTAATAGAAAAAAGATGAAATAATTAGATCAGTTAGATTATTAAAACTGGTTGGATAAACGAAGTGTTAAGACGGTTAACTATGTCTTAATAATAAATATCACTAAAAAGTGTTCATATCTATCTACCCCCTACCTCGTTAATGCAAGGCATGAGTACTCCCTAAATCTGTACTACACTAATCCACCTACTTTTTCATCGTTTCCTCTCCAATAAGCTGAATCTTCTTGAGTTGAGTGCGTAATCCCACCCCTACTTGAAGTATAACTGAAAACCCGCTCCAAATTGAATCTCGATTTATTTATAATATACAAGTTGAGAATAATTCATAAATAGAAGAGAAATAATCAAACATTAATAATACATAAATGACAAACTATATAGTACTTAATGGAAGATTAGCTAAGGATTTTGAGATAAAATCAGCTAATCCAGATCAGTTCGCGTCTATAGATAGTTTAACGATTAACAACCATCAAAAAATCGGTACATTTCGTCGTAATCGTCACTAAAATTGCTGTTCAGATTTTACTCCCAAAGAAATTTAGAAAAAAAGTATTAAGTAAAATAAAATAAACAACGAATACATGAAGTATATATTATACCTATGAAAAAGACAAAAACTCTGAACAACAACAACTTGTATGTCCTTTGAGAAGTTTTTTCTGATGGATTTGTTCCTAGCAAACTGCGTCTGGAGAAAATTCCAAAGAGATTGAGTTGATTTTCCGCTATAACACAATTAATCGAAGACAACAAAGACAGAGCTGACATGGAAATCGACAACAGAAGAATACACAACAAAAATAAGAGAGTACTCGAAGAAAACACAAGACAAAAAGAATATTGCCCCAGATATCATAGGAACACAAACAAGCCAAAAACTCCATGTGTTAACAAAAGAAAAAATATGCCATTTATTTTAAATGTATTAGCACCATAGACATTACCCTAAAAGAGTCTAGATAATATACTACATAAATGCGGGCTTCCTACAAACTTACCTATTGTGCTCTTTCAATAAACAATCTCTCCAATTAGGGCGTTCTGCTAAGAAGAGCTTGATAATAAGAACGGTACGATGACTCTGCTCTGAATCATGGTAGAATAAAAGATCAAGGTTAAGAACCACTACAGAAAACGATGGAGCAGACAACATATCTATAAAAATAAAAAACTTTAATCCGATATTGATCAACTATAAATATTCAATAACGTCTTACTTTTCCAAGATATGTTTCCTTTTCCACAAAGGAGATATAGTCGTCACGATAATAAGTGTGAGAAATTGGTGGGTGTAAGAACCACACAATATGTCCAATTATGTAGATAGCTGCGTTAATGACTAACTAACAGTTTAATCATATGCCTACAAAAATATGAAAATTAGTAATTTTAGGTAGAAAGGAAAAACATTATGATTATCATTTGAGAGCACAATTAAATTAATAAAATACATGAAGAACTAACAATGTATATAAATATAAAAGCTTGCACCGTTTTATAATACAGATATTAGTGGTGACAAAGTCTGGAGCTCAGGTGATGCCCGTAGCTGCTGCTAATGAGCAAAACTCAAACATCCCTAAATGGTCAGTAGAACAACTTACCCCCACTTAAATTCCTCATAAATTCCTCATCTATCTCTTTTTGTAGAATCTTTCGAGATCACGAGCAAAAAGTGAGACTATGTAAGAAACTGAATAACTGAAAAGAATTACCTTGAATCTTGAGTAATAATTAAATTACATCTCATATCACACACAACAACTGAAAACAAAGAACGTAAAACCGAAAACCCGAAAATATTGTACAAATAACTAAATTATATATATATAATTTCATAAAAGTACAAAATCTAGAAAAACGTGTGTCTGTAAATGAGTATAGAGAAAACGCGTCCTACGATACTAGAAGACGCTTCCTCTTCGTCGAAAATTTTTTAAAATCTAAATTCAAAAATGAGGCGTCACAATCTATAAAGAGCCATATCATACTTCTCCATCATCATCCGCGATTCCAATCGAATTGATCATCTTGTGCTGTCAGAAACACCTCAGCTGACCGATGGTATGATAATGGTGTTGACGAATGTAAAGCCACACGCGTAGTTGGACTGATGACCAGGTTTGATGTGTAACTCCGACTGTGGCAGTCGTATAGCTGAAGCGGATGAGCCACGGAGGACAAAAAGACCTGATGGAGGCCAATCCAGTAAAGGACTGCACCCAAACCGCCCCTCTCGATGTAGTTATTCAAAAGTAGACGTCGTCGAGTGGTTTCGATTGCTGATTAATGGTCTGCTCCCTTTATATTCTTCGCCTTCTTATAGTTACTAAATTAGTAATATTAATGGTCTAACGGTACTGGTTCCTAGTGAGAACATCACGGCGTTTCAGAGCCTAGTACGAGAAAGTAAGGCATAAATATAAGAAGCCCTATTGGACTTTCGCTAAGAATGTTCTAGACAAACTAGATTAGCTATTAAATCCCTATTCATATAATATAGAAGCATCGAGTCTGAAGGTACAACTCTTTTACTTTGTAATATCTGATATGAGGCGTGTTTTATACTCTGAGTATGATTTAGTTTTCTCAATATATAGTTTAGTTGTGAAAACCTCACTACCTTCTATAAAAGATAAGTTTTTTATCAGTTCACCTTATATATCATACTGTAAAATAGCCAATAAATCTTATCCAAACCGATGAAAGAACAGATAGTATGTATCTATCTCATATTAACCGATATATAAGACATAGTGAGATCTCATCTTTAATTTGAATCAGCAATAAAGCTGTACCCACATTGCTTTCTGATCCGCTTTGGTAATAAAGACATATCATGTCTTAAACTTTGAATTATAGTAACTTTGACCTGATCTTTATTTTGGCCATATATTTTAGTTTCCTATGACTAGGTACACCCTCGACGTAAGTTTATCTCAATGCTCAAAGATGTTCTGATTATATCTCCTTTCTATATTGTATTTCTTCTGCCAATGGCCAAGGGGTGTAAGTGCCCATATCAGAATGAAGTCTACGTCGGTTCTCATGAGGGTTTCAATACGGAAGGACAGTCGTCGATAGTCCGCCCCTAGCTATAGTCCACCCTGACATGAATGTTGAATTCTATCAAGGCAATGCAGCTTTTTCTTCATGGTCAGAGCAATTTTCCAATTCTCTTCACATACAGCTTAAGAGAGTTTTCATACTCCAGGAGGAATTACTGTTGTATTCTATCTTAAGAAACTATGTTATGATGTACATAATAATAAAGTTTATTCTTGTTCCTAATTTATAAATTATTTATTAAAAAGAATTATTTACAATAGCATTAATAATTATACTTAATAAAAAGGATTATTTATTTCGTGATATAGTTCTTGAACTTTATAATAATGTAAGCTAGTAATATTCCATTATGCAGAACAAACTGATGCTCAGATAATATCATATTTTATAATAATATAAATATAAATATCATAATATCATGAATATATAATCATTATGATTTCGGTACCATATATAACTTAATTATATATAATTTAATATATATATATGTATCATTTAACATTAAATATATATTTACGTAGCATAAAATGAGTGTCCTGTTGAGTTACTCAAAAATTTTTGGCAAAAATGTCTATTGAGGAGTATTAAAAAAACATACATACTAGTGTTGGCTTACTCATAATTGAGTTGAATCAACACGAAGCAATTCTTTATCAACTTCAAGATAACCATTATCCTGAAGTGGCCAATAACCGTTTAGGCCGTGTTAACTTATAATAAGTATATCTAATCATCTTGAATAGTTGGTAACTAGAACAAATACATGAGTATAAATTATATTTCGATAAAATCATAATAAAATATAATACTACAGCTCTAACCACCAATGTCTGACATAGATTATTATAGTACTAATATTCAGTTTATGAGGCTTGAATTGAGTACTGAGTTAAAGTCATTCTACCAGTCTATCTAATAATTATGTCTTGAACTATGTAAATAGTATAATCAGAATGTAAATGAGTTTCAATGCTAATCCGCATTCTAGCCTAACTTCAGCTTATCCTGAGTACATTACCCTCAATTCGCATATTCCTTCAATATATCCGTATGTGAGTACAGCAATATCCGTATATGACAATCGCATCCTCAATTATCTCAGCATATGTAGCATCCGTCATATAATTCTCACTCACTGCCACTCCCAGACCAATCCCCTCCCAGAATTTCCCAGAAACCATCTTTAAAATAACGGGAAAATGACGAGGAAAAGAGCGAAATACCACAAGAACAAGTGTTCAGTTCAGCGAACATCGGCAGATCCTCTGATTTTGAAGAAATGAAACTGTTGAGAATTTGTTATGCTGCAGCCTTATTTGAGATCTGTAATAGATGCATGCGCCTTCTTAATTGCCTTAATTACAAATCTGTACTCTCTGCGAAGACGAGAAGACGTAAGACTGCGAATGATAAGAGAGTATCCATTATTTGCGGGACAAGAATCAGAGGCGCTAATGTCTACCGAGACAGTGTTAGAGACGTCATATATCTCTAAAACCTGGAATCTTCCTCTTCCATATATTAATAGTTTGTCTCTGTCATCAAGTTGGAGATGAGCAGGATCACCGAGAACCTCACCAACTTACATATATGACTTTGTGTTTGAGAAAGAAGGAAACTATAGGAGCTCTAAGAAGAAAAGATCAGAGTTAGAATGGAAACACTGAGAAGTCTGAGTGTGAGTAACGTACTGAATTGAAAGGCGAAAAAGGTGGAGGCGAATCTTATTATAAATTTGTTTATGAAGAATCTGCAATGTTTCGTAGACCAAGGAGATTTGAACTTGGTCTATCCTTGAAGAAAAAACTCAAAAAAGACGCTCCCTCTAATTCACTAACTGGAAAATCAACTGTATTTGGATTTGTTATAGCCGGAAATTGACAATTAAACAAATTTGACATAACAGTATGACTAAAAGGTGTAAAAGCCGAAGAAACTTAGTGTGAAAGTGAAAGATATCGGAGATAAAAATCATGATAATCAAAAGATGCTGTAACACACTAACGTTACTGCCAGATGACATGATTAATCATTATCAGAACTTATCATGTGGTTTTCACCATTTGTTTCTTTGCTGTTCAACCCTGCCTGTCACTATGACTATCGGCTACTCCTAACACGACAGTTCTCAGAAGGCTTACTATGAGCACAGACAGAGAACTACTGGTACGGCGTGAGAGGAACACCTACATAGAGACCTGAGAGACTGAACTATAACTACTCGAATAGAAAGAGAGGAGGAAGTGAGAGCGAGAATCTCTGAACGTCAGAGAAACTATCAGTAGTCACTTAAGTGTTCTGGAAGAGGAGTCCTAAAGCCACTACTGCCTAACTCTACTGATCTGAACAGCATACCGAGAGAATATTGCCTACACTATACGAATCATACTATAGCAAAGATTTCTACTTGGCATTTGAGTGATAGTCCGAATCTGAGCTGTGAGAACAATACGATCCACTAGTAGTGAGGGTGATATCTACACAGAGAACCAGAGTTAAAGCTTCGCTTGTCTTGGTACTCTTCTGAAGAAGGACCCATGCATCGGCCTTCAAGATGTGATGACAGGGATGAAACGAATTTCTTTGAGAAAAAAAAAATAAGATTCAAAAAAAAATTTGTATTAAAAAAAAACTTATGACTGCTGTCAACCCAAAAAACATATTATAGGGCCCAGAAATGTCTTAAAAAACGTTCCGTTGCAGCACTTTGGAATGAGTGATATACTAGCACACAGACTATATAAACATATAAACTTATCCAAACTTCAGTAATATTACTACTAAGATCATATATAAATAGTATGATGATTATAATATATATTATATAAGTTTCTGAATTTATTAATAATATACTTATATAATACAAATCGTTCGTGTATGAGAAAAGAATCAATTTAATAATATACATATACTGTTTTGAATACTAAACAACTTAATTTGCAAAACTAAATCATGGTTTAATAAAAATTAATTTCAAAAATTAGCGCTTATAATCCATTGCTATTAAGTTAGAGCATGGTATCTCATACCCATTGGCGAAATATTACTCAATTACGATACTAACCACTCAAATAGGATTTTCTCAATCCACCATCATAGTAATTCATAGATCAGTAATCAATTCAAACATCAACAATTGCAGAGTTTATCTCTGACCATAATAAATTATAATAACTAAATTCAGTGATTCGACTGGTTTAATAAAAAAAAAATAATAAAATATTTAGAAATCAATAATATATCTATATATTTTTTTTTTACAGCCATATTCATTTAATTCTGATAGCAAAGCGAGAGTTCACCCACAATAACTAAGTCGCCTTCTTTCACCTTACCGGGAGCTACTCGTGGCTAAAGAACAATCAACATAAGTATAACAACTTATTTAGAGTGTATCGTTCCATTGGAGTATACTATATATAACGATCAATTAGACATTACTGTTGGAGCAGCTAATTTTTATATGTTCACATGCAAATTTTTAATTTCAATTTTAACGGGCAGATCCAATTATAAGAAAAACAACGTTGTTCTATTCGATAAATATATATCAACCACCTGTGTAGTATAAAACGTGACGCTAGTATATATATAATTTATATATCACACTACATTCTTCTCGTTCAAAAATTAATTGACATGTGTTGTAAGTGTCGCAAACAATCATATCTGGTTTGACATTTGCACATGCAACTACATGAATAACTTTTTTTAACATTAAAATGTAAAAATCCATTTCATGTGTTATAAATATCATGCAATTAATTTCAACAAAAATTAATCCTAATTAAAAAATTAAAGATATAAAAATAATAAATAGTTTGCACGCTAAAAGACTAGTTAGTATAAAATGGTATTCTTATCTTCTCTTCATAATTTGTGGACATGGCCCCTACTGAATATATATATATATGTATATTTATATATTAATATATTATTAATATATTATATATATACTAGATATATATTCATTATATATTTATAGTATATATATTATATATTAATTAATAATTATATTATATATATAATATTATATATAATATATATATATATATTATTATATAATAATATATTATAATATATATATATATTAATATATTATCAATTATATATATATAATATATATATATCTTAATATATATAATATCAATATATTATGCGTTAGGCATGATTGGACTTGGTAAACTCACATTATTTTTAACTTCATCTACCTACTTTCCTCCTAATTGTACTTATTTGAGGAAATTTTTTTTTTTTTGAAATCAAGGCCCTATAGTAGTAGGTAATATGCACACAAAAAAAATAATAATGTTAATTCATAAAAATAATAATAGCTTTATAAGGTATAAATAAATTATGTGCATAATTAAAGACTCACAATTTGAGGTTAAATCGATCACACCTTATAGGTGATATCGGTAACCATCTGTATTTATAAATATCCTCTATTTATGTATAATCCCTATTAATATTTTAAATTTTTACTTAATATATTACATTGATGGTTTATATTCATATATAAATAGGTTATCTATAATATAATAATAAATGTCATATATATAGATACAAAAATAAGAATAAAAATATGTTAGGTAGGTCTGATTCACACCCTCTTCCTGATCAAATAAAATGACACTTTTTTGAAATCGTATTTTTCATATAAATTTCATTTTTATATTTAAATGTTAACTAATATAATTACTTATATATTATTATATTAATTTAATTTATTATAATAATACATAATAAAAAAATGTCAATAATAAATACATTAAAATATCGTAAAACAATGGTGGTCAAATTCACCCCATCATCAATTTATTTCGCGGGTGTATGTAATCGCTAGATACCAAAGTATAGGTCACCTTGATTGAGCCACTATTATGTATTGATACAAAACTTCTTTGCCAGTGATTTTAAATACTAACATAACTCGTGATGTATATTATACACTTGAAATAAATAATTAAACTAAAAATATTACCATCCTACAGTTTATCATTTATAATAAGATTAATAAAAACTCACATTTTTTTCCCAAAAGTGAATAACAGCAATTTAAAGGCAGGTTATATTATGAAATAATATTTTAATATAATCAAAAAGAGTAAAACTTTCTCTTAGAATGATAGTGTAATCTAAATAATAAATAGCTAGCTATAGGTATTGACTGCGTTGAGTTTATGTAATGTAGTCTTAGTGAAAAATATTATCTATATATACGAGTGACTGTAATTCACCCTCGCTAAAATAAGGTATTATATACTATATATAATATATATATATATATGGGCTCACCTTGTACTTCAATCTTGGACACCGAAACGTCTCTTAAATCTATTTAAAGTTTATACTCAAATATTAATCTACAACCTCATAACTTTTATTACAAATTATATGTTGATCAAAATATTCAAAAAAATGCTATATAATATTATCATACTATTATATAGGTAATTACTTAAATAACATTTTGAAATTGCTATATTTTCATTATTCATGGATCCTGCAGCCGAAAAATTTGCATGGAACACTGGGTTTATAATACGTTAGTTA
>JABUQX010056883.1:0-7500 GCA_015478945.1 Trachelipus rathkii
CTTGGAGATTTCAACCTTCACCACCCATTATAGTTCGCCTCTATCACCTCGTCTAAGTCTATGATCTTAATAGATCTTCTAACCCCCTTTCCCTGGGATGCCTTAGCACAGGACTCCCTGCATATGAACGTTTAGATACACTCTTCTTTCTGTATCGATATTTCTATCTGCTCTCATTCTCTTATGAATTGCTTTACCTGGTCCTACTTTGATTATTTATACAGTAGTGACCATTACCCAATAGCTTTAAATGAACTTGCACTATGAAAAAACATAGTGGACTGCTTTTCATCAGGCCACAGCTATCCTACTTTCTCCCTTCAATAAGTGGTTTCCGACTACTGATGATGCCTTTAACTTCTTCCAGCAATTTATCATGACTGCAGCAGAAGCTTGCATCACGTGATCTTCCTCAGGTAGGCGCTCAGCAACCCCTTGGTGGTCCCAAGAATGTGCACAAACTAACTGTGAGAAGAAAAAACTCTACAAGCAATACAAAATGACCCATACCATCTCAAACATGATTATCTGTAAAGCAGCTGTGGCGAGATCTCGCTGAATTAATCGTCAAACATGCAAACAATACTTTTGAACTTATACTTTGACAGCTAAATCCACAACTCCCCTTTCTTCAGTGTGGAAGGTTGCACAGAAAATACCTTGCCGCTCCAACAACTCTTCACCCACAGTCCTTCATTATGGGCCTGATATAACTAATACGATCTCTGCTCCAGCAACTGTTGCATTAGGTTATAGTTTTGCTAGCTACTCAAGCTCTTTTTGCTATCTTGAAGCCTTTCAAAAATTGAGAATTAACACTGCATTGCCAGACTTTTCAACAGTGAAAGGGGAAGATCATACCTATAACTGTCTTCTCACACTTACAGAGTATCAAACTGCACTAGCGAATAGCAAAGATGGTGCCGAAAAAGCTTATGATACAACTTGAAGAACTGGGATTCTCCTTAAACTCCACCCACTCGGTTTCCGAAGACCGGTCACTTTTTATTAAATGCCTACTGTCCAATAGATCCATCCAGGTTCGGTGCTCTTCTGTTCTATCACGCCACTTTACTCTGGATGAAGGTGTTCCTCAGGACAGTGTTCTAAGTGTATTACTATTTGCTCTTGGATTCAATAACGTCGTTACTTCTATCCCAGGGACGGTCAATTTTTCTCTCTATGTTGATGACCTTGCATTATATATTGCCGGTGCCAGGCTGCCATTCCTTGAACAGTAGCTTCAACTAGCTATTGAGAATATTTCACAACGGGGTAACTCCCATGGCTTCTATTTCTCACCCACAAAAACCTCAGCAGTACTTCTTAAGAAAAAAAGGTAATCAAAGAACCTGCCACCTTCCTCCTGCGAACCTAACCTTATATGTTTCGCCCATTCCTGTAATTTCACAAGTAAAATTTCTAGGACTCATTCTAGATGATCACCTAACATACTCCTAACATCAAACTCCTGAAAATGACTTGTAATCGCGTGCTTCACCCATTATGTCATCTCGCCTCAAAAAGCCCCTTTTGCGTCTCTACATCTCCCTAATCTGATCGAAAATGGATTACGGCTGCCTTGTATATGGTCGGACCTCTCTAATTCTACTACATCTGTTAGATTCCATCCAAAACTCCCATCTCCACTGGAGCCTTCCTATCGTCTCCCTGGGTGAGCCTTGAAGTTGAATCTAATGTAATGCCACGGTCTCATCGAAGGGAATACATCATGTGCACAAGTTATCTTTGCTTTCAAACCCCAATACCATCTGCTCTAAAACCGATTCTGTGAGAGATACCTCAGAATCCTCCTTACTGGCAATTTGCAAACAGTTTATAACATTCCTAACTTCCTCAACATCCCTTTGCAAAAGGTGCTGCCATTCTTGTATGATGAAGGGTATACACCTTGGTTATTCCCTGCTCCCACCATTTGCCTGATCCTGACCTCTCTCCAAATCTAGCCACCCTGCTGCCTTGTGAAAGGCATCATTCCTGTCTCATTCCGCAGTTCGTGTTGGATTTACTCGTGTTTGCTGACGGCTCTCAAACAGGGAACAGTGAAGGTGCATCTTCTGCCTTTTCTGACCGCAACCTCTCCCATACCCTCCCCCATTATGCTTCAATTTTTATGGCAGAATTAATGGTTATAATGATTGCCCTTTCTCGAATTTTATTCCTTAACCAAGACCACTCTTACGTCATTTATTCAGATTCTCTCAGCTCCCTCCAGGCTCTTAAAGCACCCCCAAAGTTTACCATATTATTAAGTTACCGCAAAATTAGCTATCCCATTGATAAAATTTTTTCCTTGTTTATGCCACTCGCCCGCGCGATTTTTCGCCTTTTTGAGACTGACGAGATTTTTTTTACGTGTATAAAATTCCCCTAACTTAAAGTTTTGTTTAATTTTTTTTTATAATATTTTACATTAATATATAAAAATTTTAATATATTTTATACAATTATTTATTTAGAATAGATTAAGTATTGATTTATTCGCAAAATATTGCTCTTATATTGAGAAATTGGTGTGCAAATGATGGGGGGTTGACCAGTGCAATAAGAATGCTTACGAAAGTAGTGAAATTATGGTGGAAATGATTTAAATGATGTAAATTTTATTTTTTAATTTTAAAATATAGGCTTTGTTCATAAGAATGCCTTTAAAAAAATAAACATATTTATCTCAGTTGGTGTGGAATGTGCTGGGGGGAAATCTATGGTATATACTGCAAGCATATTCTAGGCCCGTGTATCGACGTTTGTTCTAGGGTACTTATGCTACGTTTAAAGTGTTAATTCTTTAAGTCTTTGGTCATACTATGGTTATTTAATTGTAAACATTATTATAATAGGATTTCCATAATTAGAAGAAAAAAAATTAGTATGAACACATGCCTATCAAAGTTATGCAAATTATTGACAGGCCCTAGGATGCTGTGTTGGTTTTGCATGAGCATGTTGTGTGATTGGTTCTTTATTCTAGTGGGCTGGAACAGTCTTGATAGGCCCATGTGGCTTCTTACTGTCTATACTTTGTTATGTTAAAGGCCTACATATAGGTCTATTCCTTCTCTCTGAACATGCAATTTAATTAAGGTTAAATAGAATCTATAACTTCCAGCACTTAATTTTTTTAAAAGTGTGATTTATTTATCCTATTAAGAAGACATTAAGACATTAAGAATATAGAGACAGTAAAAAGCCACATGGGCCTGTCGAGACTGTCCCAGTCAACCCACTAACCAAACATGCTCATGCAAATCCACAAAGCACCCTAGGGCTTGTCAAATTACTGTAACTACAAATCCACCAATTTGGCTTAGTCAAAACTACTGATATATATGATACCCAAACCATCCACATGCATTAATAACTAAGTTATGGTCACGCATGCAGTCTGACATTAATTACTACTGTAACTAAAAACTCGCCAATTTGGCTTCGTCTAAATATATTATATGATACCCAACCCATCCATATACCTATCCAACCCTTTCTTAAATGTTGCAATCGAGTCAACAACTCAACACCTCCCTGTGGCAGAACTATTTTAAACAACCTATACTGAATGCATGCTTTCCTTTCATATCAAGATGGCATGCTTTCTTCTTAATTTTCTTATTAATGCCCCCTGGTCACCTGTCAATTCCACTATGAAAAATTTATTGGTCTCTGAATTATCAATAGATGTAAAATTTTTAGACTTGTATCATGTCCCCCTCTGAGAAATCGCCTTTTCACACTACAAAAAACATTCCTAACTCCTTCAGTCTCTCTCTTCCTCATAGCTCTTTACCTCAACTTTCCCAGAAATCATCCTTGTGCCCTACGTGCACTCGCTCTACTAGCAAAATCTAAGTCTTTCTTAAATAAGGGGCCCAAACTTGTGCACAATACTCTATTACTGGCCTAACATTGCTATTATACAGTTTAATTAATAACTTCCTTGCTCTTGTAAACAACATTGCCGATTTATTATGCCCAGCATCCTATTAGCTTATTTCTAGCTTCCAAACCCTGATTAGCTACTTTTCAAATTACTGCTTATATCACACCTAAATCCTTTTTCTTGGTCCACAGACTCAAGCTCAATCCCCATTCATATCGTAGTTAAACCTTTTATTTGAGTAACCAAGGTGAAGAACCTTACACTTTTTACCTATTAAAATTCATTTGCCACTTATCTGTCCCTACCAAGAAGTTTATCAAGACTTTGATAATCGATTAATACATCCTTTCCTATTCCTACTGTGGTGCCACTTGGTATCATCTCAAACTTGGAAAACGCTTGCATCCTAAAAGTCACTGGTCTAAATCATTTTATATATATGAGGAACAATAGTGGGCCCCAGCACTGAACCCTCTTTGGGACACCACTCTTCACTATTTCCCATGATGATTTATTGCCATTTATTCGTACACACGTGTTTTCAATTTCGCAACGCACTCTTTAATTCCAACCATGTCCACTCACCTAATACCACATTGCACTAACTTCTTCATCAGCTATGTGGGGAACCTTATCAAAAGCTTTGCTAAAAGTCTAAATATACAATATCAACTGGATCCCTCGGTCAAATGCAGTCCAGTAATGTATTCAATAATCTAAAAGTTTGTCTGACATCGACCTAACCCTTTCTGAAACCGTTCTGGGAGTCATACAATACCTTGTTATCTTCTTAAATATTTCTCTATATGACCTTTCATTAACCTTTCCAGAACCTACAACCAGAGAGGTTAAGCTAACTGGCCTATAATTTCCCCAATCTTCCTTACTACCTTACTTATAAATAGGCACAACATAAATGCTATTTTCCAGTCATCTGGTACCTCAAATACAGTGCCTTTGCAGCTGGAACTAACCCTCTTCAGAATTCTAACCATATATTACCATCAGGGCCTAGCAGCTTACTTGGATCAATATGGATCTAATAAACGTTTAATATCTTTTACATCAAAATTCAAATTCTGTAAGTCTATATTTGTTACATGCAAACAAGAACTATTAGTCTCCAAACTATTATCTAATCTTTCCCTCAGTAAAAAACACTGAAGGCAATTAAGCATTGAAAAATGTTAACACACTCTTAAGTCTGAACTCACTAAATTTGTCATCAATTTTAATTGACGCAAAATTGTCCTAATTCTTACTTTTAAATTTAAAAAGCTAAAAACTTCTTCCGGTTCTTATTACTATTCCTTTCTAATTTATTTCTGCCTCTCTCTTTGCCTTTCTTATTTACTGGTTAAGTTCATTTCTATTTTTCCTATAATTTTCTAAATCATCTTCCCTATTACTACCCTTGAATATTTTAAAACATCTACGCTTTCATTAATTTTCTCTCTTATCTCTCTATTCCACCAAACAGGTTTTCTCTTCGCCACCTAATGGGTTTATCTTTAAAACATACAGACTGAATATTCATTAAAATTTGCTTAAAATGTTCCCACATGATAAAACAGTTTGTGTCTTTAAACTCTTTATCCCAGTCAGTTGTACTAAGCATGTCTCGAAATTTGGTAAAATCGCCATTTCGGAAATTTAAGATCTTTTCCTTATTAACTTGCAATTTGGGCCCAGATATCACATTCATATTAAATCTAATTATATTATGGTCACTAAGTCCTAAATTCTCCTCAACTCTAACTTCATCCACCATACTTTCATCGTTAGTTAATATTAAGTCTAATAGTGCATCGTATCTTGTGGGTTCTTGGACCATCTGGGTCAAAAAGTTATCTAGTATACAATTTATGAATGCAGAACTACTATGGTCCATATTAGACAAGGAATCCCATTGAAATGCCAGGAAAATTAAAATCACCCATTATGAGTATACCTTTTTCTTTACCGTGGGCATGCTGACTCAATTTCCTTCACAAATTTCCGCGTCTAATTCTTGACTCTGGCCAGGAGGCTATAAAATGCCCATATTCTATATGATTTATTGTAATAAGGATATCTACCCACAATCGATTCAATATCATGATTAATTTAAAGTCAGTCATTAGTACAGATTGAATATTGCTTTTAACATAAAGCGCCACACAACCACCCTTCTTTCCTCTACGCTGGTATAAATAAAGTGAATATCCGTTTTTTTCATATTCCTGAAAGGAGTCTTTATATCGAATTCACTAATTCCCTGCCCGCATCATCGGACAAATGTCTAGTTGCGCATTTGCGGTTACACCAAACAGCCTTCATCTTTTTATTTCTTAAGTGCTAGCGGTCATTTGTCCAACAGCTTCGAATACTCGAAATGCTCGTTTATTTTTTACTTTACTATCATCATTATTTGAACTGTAACAACACTAGCTTTATTTATCTCCCCACTAATACAGGTTACCATTGCTATTATTCGTATCAACCAGATTTAGCCCACCAACCCCCAACTTTAGTGCGCTAGTTTTTTGCTAAACAATCTCCCAAATAACTGGTACTGAAAAGCCCACACCTTACGACCTCAAGTGAACTCCATTCTGCTGCAAAAAGATTTTATATCCAGAAATTCCTCTCCACAAATCCAAAAACCTAATATTTTCTGAAAAACATAATTTCCCTACCCTTTTCATTTCCACCTAAAGCTCATCTACTCCACTATTCCTGACTGCACCTAACTAGTAAAAATCCCAGAAATCATGCAACTTCTTCCACTAGCTTATCTTCTGAATCAATCTCCCATAATCTGCTATTAATTCTTCTGACGCTCTATGCCCTATATCATTTGTACCCACATGCACAATCACATCTGAATCAACATTAGTAGAATCAATCTCTCTATCTATCCTATCCACGATATCACTCACTCTGGCACCTGGATAACATACTCTCAATCGTTTCTTTTTATTCTTATTTTGAAAAGTCCTATCTAGGTATCGTATCATAGAGTCTCCAATTAGCAATTTATCAGTCTTCCCTTCAGAAAACTCAACATTACCATTGTCACTCTCTGATCCCTCCCCATCTGGAAGACAGTCGAACCTGTTACTGCAGGTCACAGGCTGACTGACTTTCGAGATCCTCATCTTTAAACTATTATTTTAATCCTACAACTCTATATTCATCTGCAGACCTATTATACACTACTTTTATCCTTTTCCCTCTCATCTTTCTGCCTAGTTGAATCACTATTCCTGTCTACCCCTATATCACGCTCCCTCCTCGCCTCGGTATCCCTACTAACTTTTTCCTACACTTCCTCCTTTCTCAACTAAATACTTCTTCTTTCAATCCATTCATATTTTACTCAGTCTTGCATCTCCTTACCTCATAACACATTCGTCTGCATCAATAACCAAACAGGGCAGCTATTCACCTCTTAACAGTCCCACAGTATATACACAGAGCATACATACTTTAATTATTATAAGCTTACTAACCTGTACCTATTATTATACCAACTACAGTTTAACTATCACTAAAGCCTAAAAAGAAATAAACTAATCTCTTTAAAACAGGTTAAAAAATTAAACAAGCCTAAATTTAGC